>JZLH01S0125326.1:4318-30003 GCA_001188425.1 Eucidaris tribuloides
CCTGAACTTGTGAAGGGTCAGGTTATGGCATTAGTCATCGCGCCCTCTCTTCCGCTGCACTATACCGTCTGGTCCAGCAGTGTATGCATCCAGATCCAGAAAACTGTCACCTATGTAGTGATAAACAGTTTACTTTAAAGAATACCGGCAGTGTTCATCCATACATCGGAGTTGCTTAGAAGTTGTGAGAAGCAGAGATGGTAACAAATGCATTAAAATAATGGAAGATGGATGAAATTTGATGTGTGTGTTAGGCCTGGGGCCCGGCACTGACCAACCCGGTTTGATTTGATTTGTTAATTAATTAATTGGCTTCCGAGTTGACGGCTTGATCGGCAACCCGGAAAAGAATAAACAAACTTTACACACACAAAAAACTCCCAGGGTCTGATGGTTCATGCATGCTCTGATTCTGGTGATATCACATGTTGTTAGGCTGTCTGGCTTTCCTGGCATACAACCAAGATGCGCATGATTGCCCAACTAAAATGAAAAACAAAGGTTAAATCAAACTGACACAAAAACCCTATATACTGCTACTGGTGTCAATTACTGATAGCATCATTTTGCCAATAGTATGGACCATGGATTACTTTACTTGGTTTTCAACACCATGAAAATTCTACTTCTAATCTTCCATGCAAACACTACCCTGATAACACCACCCAAACACACATGCTCTGTCAGTCTTGGATGAGGGCAAAGAAATTATTCTGCCTCAGAAGTTCAATCGTTGTCAGGCTTCCAACCCTTCAGATCTGGTACTCGGTGGCAATGTTATAATCGCTGGCTATCTCATGCTGTGTTTGGCATGTCTTATCTTGTGAAATTTCCAAAAAAGCTACAATTTAACAGAATATCACTCTCATAGTAACCACCGATCTCCTCAACGGTCACTAATTAAAGTATCATAGAACATTTACTGCCGGTAGTTTGAATTGGTCATCCAAACCGCGTTTGATTTCGTGTATCGAAGATAAGCCTGCCGGTCAAGCGATTGTCAAGCTGAGCCTTGAATATTGACCTCCAGGATAGGTTGTTTTTTTCACATACCGCATTGGTAGACTTGTTATATCTCACATGAGTAGAAAGAAATTCAGAGGGCTTGTCAATCAGCAATCAGAAATCTCTTCCCTGTACTACCATTACCAATGCAGCAGAATCGACCTCATGCAGTGCACAAGCATATTGCTAGGATTGTGCCTGGTGCGGCCGTCTACACGTGCACCGTTTTGCAGCTGAGATCACGAGGATGCGTGCATCCTTGTGAGTGCCTGAGTGGTATACATAGATTTTGTATGTGTGGTTGTATCATTTCAGAAGGCGGTTGATTCATGGCATATTTGGGAATAATTTTCAAGTTATTTTCATTGCTATAAAATGTTAAGTTATCACCCAATAATGAACATGGGTGAGAATATGTAGATTTTGATTTTAATTTGAAAGTAAAATTTGTTAACAGACAACAAAAATTAAGAGTGAAAAAATATGAATTGCCATAAGTTGTCCAATAATGAATGAATTACTGCAGTGATTTTTATCCCGAAAGGCTATTTTATCATATTTTTCTTCCTCCCAAATAGATATTTATTCAAGAAAATGGCTGCTAATAAACGGATCACCCAAGACACCTTCGATGATGTGGTCAAAGAAAACATGGAGGAGTTTGAGATGTCAGCCGAGGAGGCCGTGGCCGACGCCGTACAACAGTTTGAATCTCAAGGAGTTGATCTCTCCAATATTATCAAAGATATACACTTGGGTATGTGTTCAATGTGTGACTTGAAACAATTGCTATAAATTGTTGGCAGATGTAGTGATGTGACTGTTCTTTGCCACTAGTCTTTTTTACTGATTGTTTGAACAGTTTGATGATGCATTAGTCCAAAGGCCTGTAGGTGCTCAATAGCAATGTCTGTAGCCGATTCCAGTCAGTTACATCAGTTACACCACTCAATGATGTTATCCACCCAGTGGAGTCTCCGGCGACCAACACAATTTTTGTTAATGAATTCTGGATTTCTGTCTTGATTATACATTTATAAAAATCATATCCATGTTATCCTTTACTCCCACAAGAAGAAAAAGGGAAGAAAGTGTAATAAAAAGTAAAAGGGACTACTACTTAGCATTTTAGTACAGACTGTTATCATTACTTGATGAAAATTTTTAGATTTGCAGTTGAATTTTGTAATTTAATTCTATAATCAAATATTTAAAAAAGGAAAAAGTCTGTATCGTTTGGGATGATTGGATTCTGTCAGTTATGAAACAAATTAGGGTCTAAATTGCATGTAAGCTGATGCTTTCTGCATGTAGGCCTATACTGAAAATGGGACCAAATTACTTTAAAGCTTGTTTAGACACAGATGAGATCAAGATTTATGTGATTGGACTAGTCAGTAGCCACATTAATCTGTGTAATTGGTATATTGGAAATAGGATTGCATTTATCATAAAATGAGTTTGAAATAGAGCTGGAAAGTTAACAAGTAGAAATTTTAGCATTTTACTCAAATTCATCATCTAATCAGGGGACAGGATAATGGATTGCAATTTACAGATGAAACTTTGTGATGTCTCATTGTTTCTGTTCGTTCCGTCAATCAGGTGATGGAGAGTCCGGGGCACCAGCCAGGCATCCGGTGTTGGTAGCCCTTGACGGATTGACAGAAGGTGTCAAATCTTTGACATCCGGTGGAGATGACAACACCAAGGACGCAATCATTTCAAATCTGGCAGCGTTGAAAACGGAATGCGACAAGGACTTGGCCTACAGGACTCAAGCAGCCAGCCATGAAGCCTACCCAACTTTGGTGTTGCTAACCCAAAGTCGCATGGCCAAGTCAGATGCTAATTTTCAGGCCGCGGTGCTCGAGAGCCTGTGCTCACTCTTGAACGGTCAACCTGATCTCGTAACTCCGGACGGCATGGATTTGCTGCTCGGTATCGTTGGGGCCGCTTCACAGGCTGCAGATTCCCGACAACTGTTGCTAGCGATAAAGGCGATACGACTGACGTGCGTCAAACACGAGATGAACCGACAAACGTACGTTAAGAAGGATCTGATCAAAGTGCTTCTCAAACTTTTGGACGAGCACAAGGATGACGTGAAAGTGGTACGGGAGGTGGATGCCACTCTGCGGGGATTGGTGGTCGACGACGATATCAGGGTGCCTTATGGGAAGGCTCACGATCATGCTAAATTGATAGTGGAGGAAGGAGCATTGAAACAGTTATTGGAGGTTATGCAAAGTAAGTCTGTGGCAGAGTTGCCAATGTCAGTGAATCCATTGGCGTGATACTCCCATGGGCCAATGATATCAGAGAGAGGTCCAAATGCATGAGATCAACAGAAATGCATGAAAAATCATTTTGGCGTGAGAAAGGGCCAAAATGCAGGAGTCTCACGCTCATTGCATGAGAGTTGGCATCCCTGCTGTGATTACTGTTGAATGGAAAATGTTTTCTGGGCTGTTAAAATGTATATGCGAGATCTATCGTTCCTGAACTATGGTTTGTAGTAAAAGTTAGTAAAACTTCCAATAAATTTATGTTATGATAGAAAATTCTATGTAATCCATCCAATTAACATTTTTATTGATCACCTTTTAGGAGTTTGTATTTACAGTTATAATACTGAGATGAGACAGAATTGCACTGTATTTCATTGAGTTGTATGGCATAGTTCATGTAGGGACAGTGATTTCCCGTTTACCGGAAAATTAAAAGGGAAAATCCTCTTTGTTTACTTTCCATGTGAAAATTCATGGAATTCACCTTTGCAAAACGAAATTCATGTTTTTGCTGTGTATATATTCTATGACAAAACGGAATTTCCATGTAACATCAAGTTAAAACGGAATTACAGGTTTTACAGAAACGGAAAAGACCATTTTTTTAAACGGAAAATCACTGTCTCTATTCATGGCATAGTAGTGTACATTTCTATTCATAGGCAAAATAATGGTCTTATGTTTTTTCCATATAATTTTCTACCTGTAATGTCACTTAGGAATGCCCATTATGACTTTCATTTGGAGAATAGGTTTGAAAACAAACATCAAATAATTTTATGTAGCCACATCAGTCAAAGGTCAAGATCTGAGGTCAACAGACTTTTTTTCTGAAAGGTCATTTTCTACCATAAACTTTATTTAGGAATATTTAGATTTTGTGTTGGATCCATCCAAAGTCCTAGGTCATTGAACTGTGCCCGACATTGTTAGAATAACTCATTGACATGAAAATGCATTTTGATCAATAATACTATCAGCAGCAACTGTAGCCTATTGGTAGTTGGCTGAGGCATGTCCAGTCCAGGCATGTCCAGTGACTATGTGTAGCTCATCTAGTTTGGAATTGTTTTTAATGTGACTGACCAGCTTAAAACTCTAAAAAATTAGGCCAAAATGAATTTTCACTTTTCTACATGCTTCTAAAGTGTAGCTTTAAAATAATAATAATAATAATAATAATAATAATGGGTTCTTATAGTGCGCTATACAAACAGTATCATAGCGCTTACACATTATTATTGCCCCGGTCACTGGATACATTAATTCAATCCAGCACTTATAGTGCTCACTCTCCACTCCCTGGGGAGCATTCCAGCCAGTCGCCATTTTACAGGCACGCACATGCTAATCATTCAACATATACATTCCCATCCTGCCGGGTACCCATTTATGCACCTGGGTAGAGAGCAGCATGTGGATAAAAATGCCTTGCTGAAGGGTATTCGTGCCGGGCAGTAGCTGGGCTTGAACCCACTACCCTTGGATTGGGAGACGAGCGAACTACCGCTCAGCCACGACACGTCCACGATGATATATGATATGATATATAACTTGATATATAAAATGATATATAACTTGTTGAATTTGGACCATCCTACTAACCTATTCAAAAAGTGATTAAAGTAAGAGAGATCTACATGTAGGAGGTGCAGTTTCACACACAGAAAGGGGGTGAAAAGAGGATAAAAAGATTAATTTCACTTAAGTGCACCATGCACAGTGCCTGTCCGAAAAAATATGGTCCAGAAAAACTTCTGATATCTCAGTTTTGGTTTCGTTTTAAGCCACTAAATTTTGACAATGGGTAGAAAAAATATTACTCGTTCAGATAAGACAACCTTCAAAAATTTGAGGTGGTCAACCCAAATGACACATTTTGGTCTATTACAGAAAATCATCATCTGTGACTTTTTGTGGGTTTGGACCTGGGTGGTCACCCATTTTCAAATGTTATAGATCGTGTGCATCTGATTTTAATATGTAATTTATTTTCAATTGTTATAGCTTGTTTGCATATTTGTTTTTAACACTTTGGGTGCTAACGGCGCACTGGCTCACCCATGTGTAACCTCAATGAGGTAATACAGTGGTCTCCGCTTAATGGGGTAACATTTAAAGGGGTACTCCTGTTAAATGGGTTAAACTTTAGCCAAACCTTTATTATGTTTCTTATTGAAATTTGCTTTACCTATTAGGGTACTCCTGTTAAATGGGTAAAAAATGCCTTGCAAATGCCTACCCAGGTAAACGGAGACCACTGTATTGGCCCACCGGTTCGCCAAGAAGACAATCAGTTCCATACCTTTAAATTTGAACGACAAACGCCACTGAAGTTCCTACCAATGATATTCATTGTAAAATGAAGACACATTGAACCAACTAAATAAGTTCAAATGTCTTGTTTTGATAACATTTGGATTTTTACCGAAAATCATACATCTTTGAAAGATTGTACACATAAGTCCAAAACAATCCAGTCCCTGGTTAACACACCTGGATTTTTAGCCTAGTACCCAAGGTGTTAACCTGTTGGAAACTATTTGATTTCACTATAACACGCATTTTCCACGAACTCCAACACGAGATATCTCGTACTTAGTCTCCAACGTGTTAATATGTTCTATAGTTTCAATCGTTTTAACTTGCATGCATTTCTTTTTAATATGAACTATATTTTCAATTTTTACAGCGTGTATGTATGACCAGACAGCTGTAGGGGACCTATGTGCTACCTTGGGACGTCTTGCTGTACGGAATGAATTCTGCCAGGAGATAGTCAGCCTTGGGGGACTCCAGTCTGTTCTTCAGGTGCTGGGAGACAACGTAGCAAGTCAGGTACGGTTGCTAATTGGGAACTTGGCTTGGTCTGGTTTCAAAGATTTTCAAGGCCTTCCGAGATCCGAGATCTTGTGTCAATTCTCAGTTGCTTACGATTCTTTTACCACTCTCTACGTTGACAAAGGCATTCTGTCAAGTGAGAATTGGATACAAACTTTTCATGATAGACTAGTTTCTTTGTTATGTTTAAATTTATGGAGTAATTTCTTGGGGCCTGAAGGTGGGCTGTTCCTTAAACATGTTTAAATTGAATGTTTGCGCTCTTTAAAAACCTACTCGTGTACATTGGTTGTTATGGGCCTCGGGCGGGCTTTTCGGTTGTTACGGACAACCTTTGTTTTGAAAATGTGCTGGTATGTATAAAACAGCTAAATCCATCTATTGCCGTTAGGAATTATAAGTGGAGAGGCAAGGAGGTTTCCTATTACTAATGTATTAATTGTTCATATGTAGAGGCAACAAAAGAACAGGCAGGTGGTTGGTTGGAATTCAAGTAGACAACCTCTGTTGGAGTTGTATCACAAATGTTTCTGGCGAAAGAGAGTTATCCGTGAAATGCTTCAATTGCATTCTCGACTGCAAGAGCTGCCTAGAACATTATAGTGCAGTGGAATGATACCAAATTCAATATTAAGGAAAAGCTACATTTAGTATCTAAATTCTGAAATCTAGACTACAATTACAAAATACAACTTGACAAAAGGCCCAATTTTATACTGCGAAGGTAACGATACAGACTCTTGCATGCTTTGAATTTCAATAAATTCTTAATTATCCCTGTTACTTTCCGGCTCCATCTTCCTTTAAAGTGATAGGCTAACATGGTGGAGCTTCAATTTTAAAAATAGTGTTCAAATGGACAAATAAACACCCTAGAATTTAAAAGTTTGGAAAATTATGCTGCCAATGGCAAGGTATGCATGAATAAACAATTTCCACTCCGGTGGATGATAAAATAGCCTAGATCTGCACAGAGTAAGTTTGTGGGAGGAAATGGGCATGTGAATCCGGTCAATTTGAATGCTTGTAGATTTTCACTTTTTTAAAGCACTAAATCTTCATTTTGAAATACAATTTTTATGCCTCCGCAACGAAGTTGCCGGAGGCATCGTGTTTTCGGGTTGTCCGTCCGTCCGTTCCGTCGCTTCGTATCTCTTTAGCCGACGATAAACTTGAGAACCCCGATCGATTTTGACTTGCTAACTAGGACCAAGTATTTAACTAGAGCACCATATGAACCTGATTAGATTTTGGAGCTAAAGGTCATAAGGTCAAATGTCACGGCCTTAAATATGTTGATTTGCTCATTACCGCAAAGAGGCTGGATCGTTGTCATGTAATTGGGTGAAGTATTGTATTAATGAGGCTGGCACCAATGAACTGATATAAATTTGGGTGAAGGTCAATTGGTTCAAAGGACGGGCCTTAAACTATTTTAGTTGCGCTCTTAGCCGGTATAACTTTGAGAATCCCCCAATCGATTATTGATTCTAATAAGACCAAGTATTGTACTATGACCTCATATGAATTTTGATTACGATTTTGGAGCTAATAGGTCAAAGGTAAGGTTCACCGGCTCAAATATGTTCTGATTTGGAATCTTTAACCGCGAGTTGAACTTGAGAGTGGGCTGGTCGGCGATTGTGATGTAACTTGGGGAGTATGTATTATGATGGCACAAATGAAAACTGATTAGATTTTTGGGCTGAAACGGTCAAAAGCGTCAAAGAGCCACGGCCTTAAATATATTTCTTGATTAGGTCTCTTGTATTACGTGATAACTGAGAGTGTACTGGGTCGGATTGCTGATGTAACTTGTGTGAAGTATGTATTATGAGGCCACCACATCAACTGTTTAGATTTTGGTGGCTGATAAGGTCAAAGTCAAAGAGTCAAAGTTCACCGCTCGCTTAAATTATATGTTTATTTGGGCTCAGGTGACCGACTTACTTGAGAACCCCTGAATCGAATTTTACATATAACTAGCGACCAAGTATTGTAACTTATGAGCCACCACATGAACTGATTTAGAATTGGAGCTGAAAGGTCAAAGTACGGGCTTAAATTATGTCTTGATTTGGCTCCAGTTACTGTTGATTAAACTTGAGAGCGGCTTGGTCGGTATTGTCAATGAACTTTGGCGTGAAGTATGTATCATGACGGCACAATGACTTGATTTAGATTTGGCGGCTGAAAGTCAAAGGTGTGTCACGCGGCCTTAAATATGTCTATTTGGCTCGGTTATCGCGATTAATTTGAGGGCTGTCGGTATTGCATTAACTGGGTGAAGTATGATTATTGAGCACCAATTAATGATTAGATTTTGGCCTCAAAGGTCAACAGAGTCAAGACGGCGCCTAAAATAATGTCTTGATTTGCGGCTCGTTACCGCCGATAACTTGAGAACGGCCGTGGAATGTATGTAAACGTGGGTTGAATATGTATTAATGGGCACAATCAACTATAAAGATTTTGGAGTCACTAGGTCAAAAGATCGAAGTCACCGGACTTAATATGTCTGTTTTGGCTCGATCTAACGCTGAGTTAGAACTTTCGAGAGCGGCTGGTCGGATCTGTGTTATGAAAACTTGGGTGAAGTATTTATTATAAGGCACCAATAAACTATTAGATTTGGAGCCTCAAATCACCGAGCCTAAAAATAATGTCTGATTTGGGCTCAGTACATAAACTTGAGAACGGGCCCTGTCAGATTTTATGTGATTTGGATGTGAATTATGTATTATGAGTCACAATAAATGATTAGTATTTTGGACTTTCAAAAGTCAAAGCGTCGCCGAGCCAAATAATGTCAATTTCGGCTCATTACTGCAGTAATTTAACTTTGAGTATTTACTTTCCGATTTTATATGTAAACTTGAGATGAAGTTATTTTATATAAGGCACCATTTACTATTCGATTTTAGGAGTTTCAAAGAGTCAGAGGTCAAAGCGTTCACCGGGCCTTAAATATGTTGATTTTGCTCTGTTACCGCCATAACTTGAGAGCGGCTTAAATTGGTTTTACTGTAACTGTGTCAAAGCACATGGTCTATCATTATGCTTATATCTAATTGCGTTTGTACCATGATAACTGAGCTTTTTCAATATTACATCAATTGGATGGAGTGCAGGGCGGAGGCCATAATCATCACTGCGCGCAACAACTTGTCTGTTTTAGGGTCTTCTGCATTTTTAGACCTTATCAAAGACACTTGGAGCATGGAGGATTATGTAGCTCACATTTTTTTAACTGTGGTAAATGTTAGCCAGTGGCTTTAAGTGCATCATGATTTCCTTTGTTTTTGCCGTTTAGGTAGTTGTCAGCCAGCTTCTGAGCATGTTGAAAGCCATCGCTGGTAATGATGAGGTCAAGGTCGCCATCGTCAATGCTGGGGGAATCCCCATCATGCTACAGGCCATCGCCAAGTACATACGGCAACCCCAGGTAATGCTAACAGGTTAACGTCAGGATAGTACTATTTTCTGAGTGGTACATGGTTCAGGATTTGCTCGCCAGAAAACAGCAAAATGATTGAAATCAGCTAAAATTGTTCACAATGTGAAGATTAGTATAAATAACACCTGTCATTGAACCTTTGGGTAGAACACTTAGTTTGGGGGGAAATCTGGACAGTTAAACTTCAAAATTTTTGAAGTGACGAGCACGTTTCGTTAGTTCCAAAATTGTCTAACGACCACTAGCCGAAGGTCACACAGAGTTCACCGTTTGACCACTGCGCTATGGGAAAGTACACATAACCGTGATCTGCTATTTGAGCACAATTTGAACTCATGGAAAGAACAATATTTGGGTAGCCTACTGTTATTAGTTTTTCTCATAAACCAGCAAGTTCGTGACATATAGATTTCAAACTTTCAACACACCATTTGTACACACTTAACTACCATTTGGTAATGATGATAAGGGAAGTGATGGATTTGCAAATCCTGAAACCTATCTTTAAGAAAATAGTGCCATGCCGGTCATAGATGAAAATTCATAATTCCAAGTGGTGCCTCAAAAAGAGTGCATGGTATATTTGATTTTATATCCTACATCAAAAACTCAAAACACAACCAGAAGTAATAACCGACCAAAATAGAAAACGATAAATTTGTGAAAGTCACGGTCCCTTGACATATCTTAAAAATCTAAAATATCCTTATCCAAATGGCAAAACATTACAACAGCATTGCAATAGTCCATTAAAAAATGGCTTACCCATACATAAATTGGATCTTGTGTGATTTTTGTTACCAGTTCAATCTTTGAAAGTCTGATTCTTAATCAAAATACAGCCAAAGTTTGATTTTGGTGCACATG
Source organism: Eucidaris tribuloides (assembly GCA_001188425.1). Taxonomy (NCBI): domain Eukaryota; kingdom Metazoa; phylum Echinodermata; class Echinoidea; order Cidaroida; family Cidaridae; genus Eucidaris; species Eucidaris tribuloides. The sequence continues at coordinate 14,780 of JZLH01S0125326.1, forward strand.
TAGGTTAAAGGTCATATCTCATTGAGTACATATACGTGAAAATAGCTAATTGTGCATTTCCAAAAATATGGTTTCCTTTTGATAACTTTAGTAATATCAGACAGATTCAAATGAAATTTGGTTATAGCCTAAGTATGATTTCAGATTATGTAGGCCAAGAGGCAAAGTTCACAGTTCACTAAATATGTGTATCTAGACTATTTGTACCCGGTTAGGGCATGCTACGCTTTGCATCGTCCTTGTTTCATATGTATTTCTGTATTTTTTTTAGATAAATGATGGAAATCAATGATTGAAATCACACAACTGACATCTACTACCCATGTTTAGATGGTGATAATTGGTCCAATTTGATTGCTTCACTTTTCCTTCCTTGTCCACAGGTGTGCAGTGCAGGTTGTGGTGCGATAGCAGCTATCGTGCTCCGTAATCCTGCCAACTGCAAGGCAGTGATGGAGGCCAGTGGTGACAAGCTCTTTGTTCAGATCCTGGGCTTGCATAAAGACGAGGCCAATGTCCAGGTAATAACACTCAACCCACAAAAAGGTTAAAGACACATGCTGACATTGTGGAGCTTCAAATTAAAAAATTGTCAAACTTTGCTATCTGAGTAGTAGTGATTGAATGAACAAATAAACACCCTAGAATACAACAGTTTGGAAATCTATGCTGCCACTGGCAAGATATGAATGAATAAACAATTAATACTCGAGCCGAGTACAAAATAGCCAACACATAGTAAGTCTATGGGAGGAAATGGGCTGGTGAATCCGGTCAACTTACGATTTTCACTTTTTTAAATCACTAAATAATCATTTTGAAATACAATTTTTTTTCAGGGCTTCATTTTTAGACCTTATCAAAGACACTGGTAGCATGGGGAATCATGTAGCTCATATTTTTATAACTGGAAACAATGTTATACAATGCCTTTAAAGGCATCATATAACAATATTTCCATTTTAACCCGTTGGAGACTAAGTACGAGTTAACTCATGTTGGGGTGTATGAAAAATGTGTGTTATAGTGAAATCAAATCGTCTCCAATGGATTCCAAAATGTGAGCTACATGATTCCCCAAAATGAAGCCCTGAAAAAATTATCATTAAGTGCTTTAAAAAGTAAAAACCATTGAGAGACCATTCCAGTTTCCCCCCGCATAGACTGCCATGTTTTGCGGAATTTTCATTGGCCAAGAATAATTCATGTGCCCGTTTTTGTCTGTACATATTTTACAAGTGAAAGCATAACTGTCTGAACTGTTGTGTTCTATGGTGTTTATTTGTCCATTCAAACACTGTCAGATATGTCAGTTAATGGTTCTTCCACAATGTTACATAGTGTCTGTAAAGTTCATCTGGATGAGATATGTTTTAATACTTGGTATTTGAAATACATGTGTAAACATATTGGAGCTGTCAAAATTGTCCAGCTATCCCACACTGTTTCAATGATTTAATATGTTTTTCATGTGAGAAGCTGGTCAGTGAATTCATACACTTTCAAGCACAAACTCTTGGAGAAATACCCATTATTGGATATCATCGGACATAATCGGACATCATCGATTGATATGCACTGTTAAAACCACCACCACCACCACCAGCAACATAGATGAGGAACATAAAATATGTCTTGCCATATGATACCACAGTTCAATCACTTAATATTTTCCCATAATTTCTGTACTAGTTCTAATATAATTCCTGCTTTTTCTTCCCTGTGCAAGGAACACCTTTATCCGTTCTTCATTTCCGAAAATCTTTCACTTTCATCACAGTATTTCGCTTTTCAGTCCACCACCTGTAAACACCGCATATGAAAACACATTTTTTTGGCCCTGTGCACATACATAGGAGTGAAGGATCTTCTCAGAAGAGTTGTTTGCATTCTTATTTGGACTAAACGCTGAGGGCACACCAAATTTCAAATACCGAGAATTGTCCATTACTTGATTTTGAATTCTAATAATTTTGTCGAATCACAGTGCACTTTTTTATCACCTTTTTTCAGTGTTCTGAATATATTGATATGTTTTCGCTTTCTAACTCATTCATTACTCTGATGAGAGCACAGTAAAAGGCATCAGTTATGGCCTTTATCGACATATTAAAAGTAGTTTTCCATCATCAACCAGTAATCCAGTTTTCTGTTTATTCTTCTTTTGTCACTTAGAAACAAGCCTGTATGGCAGTCCGTAACCTGGTGGCCAGGACCCGCGAGTATGGTGAGCCTTTCATCCAGCTGGGTATCGAACCCTTACTCCGTGATGCAGGAAAATACTGCCCAGATGAGGCCAAGGCTGCATTACGAGACCTGGACCTGAAGGTGGAACTGAGAGAGCTGTGGAAGGGAGAGAAGAATCCCCTAGCACGATAACAAGAAGGGTTCTAGGAATTTTCTCCCGGAGGACAACTCTCATGGGGATGACTCCCACCTGACAACTCCCCCAAGGGACAACTCAACCAGAGGACATCTCCCGTTTAGGACAACTCCACTTGTGGAGTTCAACAATGTTTCCAGTCTTAAACATCTGATTTGACCTTGGGGGAGTTGTCCTAAGGGGAGTTGTCCTTGGGGAAGTTGTCCTCCGGGGGAGTTGTTCTCCAGGGAAGTTGACCTCTGGGGGAGTTGTCCTCTGAGGGGAGATGACCGGGGGGAGTTGTCCTCCGGGGGAGTTGTCCTTGGGGAAGTTGTCCTCTGGGGGAGTTGTTCTCCAGGGAAGTTGTCCTCTGGGGGAGTTGTCCTCTGAGGGGAGATGACCGGGGGGAGTTGCCCTCGGGGGGAGTTGTCCTCTGGGGGAGATGTCCAACGGGGGAGATGTCCCCAAAGGAGTTGTCCCCCGGGAGGAGATGTCCTCTGGGGAAGTTGTTAGGTGGGAGTCATCCCCAGCAGAGTTGTCCTCTGGGGATAGTTGCACAGTTACTCAAGAACAACTGATCAGATTACAATGTAACTTTGGTAAAGTATGTATTATGAGGTACTGAAGAACTATTGGATTTTGGAGTTGAAAGGTCAAAGGTCAGGGGCCTAAAACATGAGATTTCATAGGTCACATGTTACAGGCTGGGTTTTGTACAAGTCTCACTTGAGCTCATTACCTGGTAACTTTAAAGAACTTCTGATCAGAGTGGGTACATACATGCACAAGGCATTTGAATTTTAATCGAAATGGGGGGGGGGGGGAGGGGGGAATGCAGAGGCATTTTCATTGACTGCATTGTCTTCATTGCATTTCAGTTATTGTGGTATTTAGAGGGGAAAGAGTTTCTGTTTTCAATTGTACACCACTGAAAATATTTTTAAAAATTCATTTTTGTAGTGGAACTATAATGTCAAAAATTCAAATTTGAAACACATGTTCCACTGTTACAGAAGCACATCTAAATACAGGTAAACCCGTCTTTAAAAAAAAAAAATGTCCACCTTTCTACAGCAGCCAACCTGTTTTAGTCAAATAGTGGTAATATAAGTCATAAATATTGTTTGCTTTTCCACTGTACATAAGATATGATTTTATTTATTTGTAAATACCCATTGTTGTCTCGCCTGGACGTGTTCAGGAAGAGACTATGAAATCACTTTTCTGTATGTAGTATGTAGTATGTAGTATGTAGTATGTAGTATTGTGTATGTACGCCATTTTGGTTAAAGTTTTCGTTAGAATGACTGTCAATTGAAAAGTGTTGGCTTCAATTTCAACAAATTGAGTAACAGTGATCAAGTGGGTGGGGACTTTAAGGGTAATTGTGGGTCAAAGTGTTGCATGCGGGTCATTCTGGTGGTCATCTAGAGGTCCATTGTCATAGGAATGTACAGTTCTTAAAAGTATTTTTTAACTTTCGCTATTTCCTTTTTTGATGGCATCAATTTGGTTCCACACTTCGTTACAATGATCCTGTGCGTAATACACATGTGTTGATGAGGATGGTGAGGTCAAGGAGGTCATCATAGGGGTCAAAAGGTAATGATGATGAGGGCATGCGTTACAATGGCTCTCATATTCTTTAGTTCTGCATCACTTGTGTACGACTATCTATGTACAATGATCCTCGGTATACGCACATGTGTGTTGATGAGTGATGTGAGTCAAAGTCAGTGCTAGGGGTCAAAAAGGCACAATGATTGATGTAGATTTATTTAACTTGTCTCATTTTGTTTTGTGCATCATTGTGTTACAATTGGTACGGAAATGATCGCTTAAGTAATCACATGTGTGATTGATTGAGAGATGATTGAGGTCAAAGGTCGTCTAGGGGTCAAAAGGTCAAATGATATGCAGGCCATGCTCCATTTCTTTATTTCTACATCATTGTAATACACTTAGAACAAATGATCCCTTGGGTGATTACCGCATGTGTGTGATGAGGATGATGAGGTCAAAGGTCATCTAGGTCAAAGTTTAAAATAATGTATTTCTGCATCTTTTGTTCAAACTGGGATCAAACAATCAGTGGGAAAATACCTCATGTTCTGTTGATGAGGATGGAAGAGGTCAAAGGTCATCTAGGGGTCAAAAGTTATTGCATGTTTTATTGATCGCGAACATAGCGGAGACTGTGGTTGTGACACCTTGTTTATAACTGTGTATCATTGTTTTTATAATTCCAATGCCAAGTTCAAAACATACAGTATTGCACTTAATTTGACCTGTGGAATATGTGATATTGGATTATGATTGTCTGCATTACTTATCCCTGAAAAAAATAGAATTATGTTATTATTTATAACATATTTAACATTCCAAGAATTATTATAAAGAACAGCTAATTATGTCTATCTTATATGCAAAAAAATAACAAATATTGAACATTTGTGACAAGTCAATATTTGAATAGATCAGTTTACTAATAACATTCAAATTTATGGATATTTTGTTGTGTGCCATGCAGTAGGGTCTAAACATATGTTTCCGTCAGAAGGGTCTTAACTCTAACCGAAGTCGCAGATCTGCACCAAATAATACACATAAAGTCCATAGAGGTTCAAATCCTCTGTTTATCTGTTTAGAGTTAACAGTAAATTTTCTCTTAATTTGAGAAATATTTCCTTATTTTACTAACAGCAGGATCTAAAAATCTCACATTATTTTAATTTCATGTGAAAACATTTCGTAAGTTTTAAGTGTTAAGGCCTTTCTGCAGGGAAGATATGTTATGGCCCTTCTGCCGGCGAGACGATTTCTTCATTGAGCATCTATTAGCAAGTTATTAACCCGTTCATAATAAATATATTTCAGTACTTGGAATCCAACTTGCATACATTAGTTGATGCTATGTCAAGCAAACCTTGAGCAAGCTCTCAGGTTGTTAGAGGCATCATTTGTTAAAAAAGTATGCAGAAAATTAGTAAACTGATCTATTGCCGACACGTGCAGTTGAAACCATACTATGTAATATTTGTTTGTATGAATGAATAAATGTGTGAAAGTGTGAAACTTCTTTCTCTCAAGATAAAATGTGTATTTTTTTTATCCATCTTGAAAGTGCAAATTTATGCAAATTTATTCAAAATCAATAAAAATGCCACTCTTTTATATCTTGGCAGATTTTGATTCTGTTTGTTTTATCTTGATAGTTCTTGGTAGGGGCTTCCAAACTTCAACGCAGAATTCAGAAGTTCATTAATCATGCTAATTTATGCATTTGCTTTTTTCAAAATCAATGAGAAATGACACAAAAAAACCCACCCTGAAATTGCGTAATTTTGAAGTGCGTTCTGTCTAAAATTGTAAGATGTAGGCGAAATATATACATGTATACGCTTGCGTAACTCTCTTGTTAAACAATGACAAACTTTACAGAGCATGAGATTCTAGGTGGTATAGGTCAACCAAAAAACACAAAAGGAAAAATTTTTATTTTCAACATCTACGAAAACTTAACTTGGGGCTCGAAGTGGAAGAGTTGACCTTTATCACCTAGAATCTTATGCTGTATTAATTTGCCATTGTTTAAAAATTACACAACTACACAACGATTTGTACATGGTTTTGTAATGTGCCACCTTGATTATTGAAATAGGCCGAGATGATGAGGAGGAGGATAATGGAGATGATGATGATGATGATGATGATGATGATGATGATGATGATGATGATGATGATGATGATGATGATTATTATTATTATTGTTATTATTATTCAGGGGTGTGAGTGACCACAAGTAAGAATAGCTGAAAAAAACTGAAATTGCAAAAGCTCCTATACTTTTGTACAGAGGAAATTCACAAAAAGCTGAAAATCAAAAACAAGCTGAACTCTCACACCCCTGATGATGATGATTTTGACGATGAGGATGATGATGATGATGATGGTGATGATGATTATTATTAATCAACATATATTGGTTAAAAACTCAGTAAAGAAAATATTGACACAAGTTCCTAATCCTGCCTCTTATGCAGCAGGGGTATTGGCCAAAATAAATCAACTTAGGTGTGCATTTTCAAAAGATTTGTTGAACGTGTAGCAGTCTGATGTGGCTTTCTGTAACAGGAGTATTGTGTATAAGCATACCAAAACAAATCCACGCACATGAATAATACCACTTTGAAGAGTAGTTTCTGACAAACGTCAGCTAGGGTTAGAGATTTTCTTTTGAGATTACAACATTAAACCAAACCACCACCACCACAACATCAACAACAAAGCATATACAGCTGACCAATTGAACCTTAAAGCACAAGTTTAGTTTTGGCGTAGTTTTGTTATTTGAAAGCTTTATGCCGAAAGGTCATATCACACCAATAACAGATAATCTGAATTATACCTCAGCAGAAAGATCAGAGTCTGATCTTTCTGCTGAGGTATAATTCAGATTACCCTAACACGTTATTAACATTTTGGATGCTATACTGTAAAATGTAGTCAAAAATCTCTGGGGTCCCCTCCCCCTAGATTTGTCAATAATTAATAAAAACCAAACAAAAGACATTCAGAATCTGTAATTGGTGTGATATTTCCTTTGGGCATAAAGCTTTCAAATAACAAAACTACGCCAAAACTAAACTTGTGCTTTTATCAAAATTCAGGGTTAGGGGTGTTCAACTCTACACAACAAACATCACTCATACAGGAACACACACATCCAGTGTAGTTGTAATCCAGATTTAAATCCCTTGTAGTCTCTGATTAAGGGGGTGGCTGGATTAACCTTGCACTCAAAAAAATTGCCCTTACCCCTTCCCTCCACTTTGCCCTACTCGGTACACCCTCTTCCCTCATTCCAACCCTCCTACACTCCACCACTTGATTCTTCCATGCTTTCTTTGGTCCCCCTCTCATCATCCACCTGAAATTCAAATGCCCTTCACAAAACATGATCAACATCCCTCCTCGAGACATGTCCATACCATTGTACTCCATTTGCTTTCACCACCTGATCCACAGCTTCTTCCAAAGCCAACATCTGCATCAAATCCTCAGTCTTCTTCCTGTCATCACTCTTACCATCACTCTCTCAGTCCTCAAAATCCCCATGTCTCACTTCCACACAATATTGCCAATCTCGTGTAACTTCTATTAACCATTTCTTTCATCTTCAGTTGTAATCCTTTCCCATATTACAAGTCTCTACATTCCCTAAACTTCTCCCATCCAAATCTTGCCCTTGCTGCCGTACACCCTCCACTCACTCTCACCCTGTCCTCCAAATACAAAAAACTCTTTCACTGTTTCCACCTCTGTATTTAATACAATTTTTCCACCTGTTCCACCATCCTTTCCCGGTCTTTTTTTTCACATTTTCCACACCGAAATTCTCTTGCCAACCTTTGTGCATCTCCCATGACTCCATTTACAATGCTTGCTTGAATATTTTTTGTGTAGGATTCCGGGAGGAAAATATGACGAGTTAACTACACTAGTATTACAATAAAAGTCTCTTTAATAATGGAAGACACAAAATATATTTTGAATGTACACTTGCTTTGAATAAATATCACATGATGTACCATCATACTATAAGTAAAATGGGAATTTTATATACATGTATATACGAATGTGAACAATTCTAGTTGCTAGTTGCATGCAATATTAGAATTATTATGGATTGACCAAAAATGTGTTTGAACATCTAAGTGATTCTTTCCTAAACCTTTTCCACTGACATTTTTCTTTCTCAACATTATTGTCTTTATCTTGTCAATTTTCAATTTGCATACACCTCACATTTGTATATACATATATCAGGCAAGCTTTACCGATAATTTAGACACGGGTAACTTTTGTACAACAAAACAATACACACAAAATTTAAAGTAATTTCAAGAAATCATCTACTAAAAACAAAACAAAAAAACAAACATATAAAATTCTTAAGGAAAATAAACTGGACATTAATTTAACAGAATCAGTAAGCCGCATGAGGACATTCATTTGGTGGAGTGGTTACTATAATCTGGAAAACAGTCGTGCAGGTCTCCGGTTCAAATCCCCAGAGGATTCACCTTCAACCCAATTTGCATTAGATGTGGGGCTGGCAAGAAATTTATTCTTCAAAACAGCATATACACATGTGTCTACACAATAAGAAATAAGTGCCATATTTTGGCACTTCAAAAGTTCCTGTGATAAATCAAAAACATTTTGTGTAAAGCTTTTTATGATCATATTAAAAAAAAAAAATAAGTACATGAAATTAAAACAGCTCTTGATACAAAATATTGGTACTTTGCTACAGGCAACTTTCAGAAATGTACAAATTTCTACTAATACAACATTCTTTTTATCTATTTACAATTTTACCTACTTTGTCATTAAGGCACATTTTCTTCAGTTTGGTCACACTGATACATCTACTCTCATTAAAAATATCTATACAAGGATTCGTATAATTCAATTCACTGGCTTGTACTAGATGCAGCATTAACAACTAATTTGATACCATACTATACTCCCAATTACATGTTAAAGAAAGTCGACTATTGTGCTTTTAACTTGTCTTATCATAAAATCTACGCAATTTATGTTGGGTGGCTTTCTGAAAATTGTCCTAATTTCTGGCCTAATGTTTCTTATAAATGCCTGATTTAGGAGAATCCTGAGATTTGTATATTTTGTATTCTGAAAAACTGTCCCTGGAGTAACCCCACCCACAAAACACCCTCTCTTCTTTATTTCAGCTAATGGCTTTCATTGATTTAAACATGATTAGCCACTTAGATCCTTGCTCTTATAACAAGAGTGTCGCTGGGGCGAGCACATAATACGCCCGCCTGTAACATGGAAAATGAAAACATGTCACTGTGACCTTGACCTTTGACATTTTGACCTCAAAATCAATAGGCTTCCTGGGATCCATGCTAGTATCATACACACTAAATTATATGAGCCTACGTTAAGTTAAACTAAAGTTATGGCGTTTACAAGGAAAAGTTAACGGACGGACAGACGGACACCGAGCATGATACCATAATACGTCCCGTAGCCGGGCGTATAAAAACTAGTTGCAATACGGAAAAAGTGAAAATGACAGAAAATAACGGGTCCAAAAAATTGACTTGTGGCTCCTTTTGGCGTGATGGGGGATTTTTTTTTTTCAATTTGGAAGTGGTGATTTAAATCACAATTTAAATTACGATTTCAATCAATTAATTGATTTATTTGATTTAAATCACCAATTTTTTCCCCAAAAAATCATTTAAATTGCCAACCCTGCTCCCTTGTGGTCCAGAAATGTTACATTACACTTTCCAACAGTCAATATCCATACACCTGCATATAACTTTCTCCACCAAGAATATTATCACAAAGATAACCTTTTGAAACCCTTGATCCCAAAGACTTTTAACACAACACACTGTCATTTGTCACTGAGGATGAGAGGGTTATTCTTCATTTCCTGGTTCCAGCCTGATTATAATCTGGGTATAACTTTAACAAGATAAAATAGTGACTCAATCAGTATTCTGTAAGTACTTCAAATTGACATCAATGTTGATAAGACACAGAACATCAATATTATTATAAGTAACTGTACTGGTATAGGTCTTTACAAAACACTTGTTAAATTCCACTGTTGGTAGAGAGGTGTGTGTGCTGACTCTGTAGTGATTTACAAGACATCGACCTCTACATCATCTTTATGCATGATTGTCTCCGAAACATATCAGGATAACTCCCCTGGAGGACAAATCCCCATGGGACGACTCCCACCTGACAACTCTCCTAGAGGACGGTACTCCAGACGTCAACTGGACTAGAGGACTACTCCAAGAGCAACTCAGATTTTTAAACTGGAAACAGTTATATTAAACTTCTTTGGAGAGTTGTTGTTCAATGGAAGTTGTCCTTTGAGGGAGTTGTTAGGTGGGAGTCGTCTCCGGGGAACTTGTCCTTTGAGGGAGTTGTCAGGTGGGAGTCGTACCCAGGAAAGTTGTCCTTTGAGGGAGTTGTCGAGTGGGAGTCGTCCCCAGGGAAGTTGTCCTTTGACGGAGTCGTCAGGTGGGAGTCGTCTCCAGGTAAGTTGTTCTTTGAGGGAGTTGTCAGGTGGGAGTCGTCCCCAGGGAAGTCGTCCTTTGAGGGAGTTGTCAGGTGAGGTCGTCTCTGGAGAAGTTGTTCTCCAGAGGACTAGTCCTAGACCCCTGGAAAATTGTTGGAGTTCTTTCTTTCCTTCATGAAACATGGAATACACAGGCTGCTGTTACACCATTGTTCTAATATGAGTTGCCAATTTGAATGGACAGTGGAGATAATGATTAAAATTATATCTACAAATGTTATAAATAAATTTGTTTTATTCATAAATTGATTTATAAAAGTTATAAAACCTTTGATGCTATGCAGTTAGACAAAACTTGGAAGCATATACACCAATCCATTTATGACAACACGATTCAGAGAGAAGAGTGACGTTTGACTTGGCTCTCTGCTGAAGTACTGGGCACGTGAAGATGGGCAAGGGAGGGCTTTACGTCACGATCTGTCCGATCGGATAAAGCGGCGATACAAGGTCTGAAACGTCCGAGAGTTGAACGAACTGACGGCAATCAAGGTCAGAATATATCCCAATAGGAGAAGACAAAACAGATTTTGGCGGATCCATGGATTCCAGCGAGAACCAACTTGGACTTGTCTGCAGGGCAAAAAACAAAAAACAAACAAACAAACATATCATCTTCGGTGTTGTGCATAATCTGCAGGATTACTGTTTTCCAACAGACATGTTCAAAATCACAACAACATCTAAACTAGAGCAGCTCGACTGCACACAACCAATGGGTATGCCTCTGCACTCCAAGTCTAATTAAATTGAATTAAAATGCATGTACCTAATCTGATCAAAAGTCTTTCAAGTTACTATAGTAATAAGCTGAAATAAGATGCATACAAATTCTGGTGACCTTTGACCTTTCAACTCTGAAATTTAATCCCTTCATTGTAGCCTCATAAAACATACTTGGCCCAAGTTACATCAACATCCAATCAGCTGCTCTTAAGTTATCACAGTAACAAGCCCAAATCAGATGTGTATAAGGCCTCGTGACCTTTGAACTCTCAACTCTGAAATCTAATCTGTTCATTGGTGTCTTATTATTCGAAGTGGTCACAACTGTAATTCTTGATGGTCTCTATGGAGCTCTGCTTCATAGCTTGACCGAGAAGATGGCATACATTCCCACCTTTCTCTCTGCCTTTTTCATTTTCCCCCCTGCAGGGGCGTATATCCATGTTTCGGATTGGGGAGGTCAAAAGTGAAAAAAAAATGTCAAAAATTTTCGGCGTGCCACTTGTAATACAATTTTGTACGTTTAATAGTATTTTTATGCCATGTTTGATGGTTTTATAGTGCTTTCCAATGTTTTTTAAAACATATACAGTGAAACCTGTGTGTAAAGACCGCCCAAGGGACACAAGAAAAGTGGTCTTTATGAGCAGGTGGTCTTTAAGTACAGTTTCCTGTTATTCACACATTTCATATGAAAAGCACTTTCGAGGGAAACAAAATTGTCGTTCTTTACAGAACAGGTTTTCCTCTATTACAGGTGGTCGCTAAAGCAGCGCTTTCAACTGTATTTGTCATTGCATATTCTTGTAATTTTTCAAGTGTGTCAAATTATTAAGGGGGGGCGGTGCAAATTAATATGTTTGACCCCCCCAATTATTTTCATGGGGGGGGGGGGGCGATATCACCCCCGACCCCCCCCGCCCCAGAGACAACGCCTCCTGCCCCCGCATCAATACAATTCATGATACTTAGCCTCCACTTCCATATATATCCAACATAAATATGTTTACGAAACTGTAACTTGAATTTTGTCTAAGTAGAACGGCTTTATGGGGTCCCCAGAGATTTTACAATATGCTAAGTTGACCGTAATTGTACAGTCAACCCTGCTCTAGCGACCACTTTTCTATGAAGCCCACTGTTTCCCTTGAAAAGTGCTCCTCATTGAAATGTTTATTACAGGAACCTGCACTTAAAGACACTATATACCCAATGTTGCACGACTTCAGCATTTTAGAGAGTCGACTAGTCGCCCACCAATAGTCGCGACTCCGACTATTAGTCGACTATCGGTGTTCAACGTCTTAGTGCGTTCAAGATTGGTGGTGTGGGGTGCATGGGTGTCGCAGTCGGAGTCGCAGTGAGTGCAACGTATACGGCAACACATGTGTGATAGCATTGCACGATTATAGGCTGATCCAAGTACATTTTGGCAGTTCTGTTTGATTTGCGATCGAAGAGAGATAGGGGATTCATTTCTGCCACAAAATGGTGGAGAAATGATTGGTAGTTTTGTTCAATTTTTACGTCTTTTGACTCAGTTTTTAATACAAATTAACATGTGATAAAAAGTCGACTATAATTGCGTTCCGATAGTCGGAGTCACGACTCCGTGCAGGCAGTCGCGACTACAACTTTTCGCGACTTAGTCGTGCAACACTATATATAACATTGTGGAAGACCCGTTTAAAAAATTGTCAAACTTTGCTATCTGACATATCTGACAGTGTTTGAATAAACAAATAAACACCCTAGAACACAAAAGTTCAGACAGTTATGCTGTCATTGGTAAAAAATTTACAGATAAAATTTGGCACATGAATTATTCTTGATCGATAGAAAAATCTGCAACACAGCAGTCTATGAGGGAAAAACTGCAATGGTCTCACAATGATTTTTACTCTTTTAAAGCACTTAGTGATAATTTTGAACTGTATTTTGTTCAGGGCTTCATTTTTAGACCTTATCAAAGACACTGCTAGCAGGGAGAATCATGTAGCCCACATTTTTTTTAAAATGGAAACATTGTTAAAGACCACCTGCTCATAGAGAAGACCCCTTTTCGTATCTCTTTGCATGGTCTTTATATAAAAGTTTCACTGTATTTTCATTTACTACATTCATGAGGATGCATGTTCTTAATCTTATTTTTTTTTTCAAGTTTAATATTAAAGGGCATTAACAAGATTGGAAGAAGTAAAAAAATACCCAAAGAACCAAACAGGTTGAAACATACAAACGTATACAACAATTGGAGTGTATATCCTGGCTGGAAGGATTTGTCTTGAATTTGTTACGAAAAAAGCAACATTAACCAGATCCTGAGGTGGCAAGGGGGCAGTCGCCACCCAATGAAAATATGGGGGGGGGCCAAACATATTGATTTGCCCCCCACCCCCCCCAAATAATTTTTGGCAACTTGAAAAATTCCTAATATGTAATGCAAGGGTATGTTTGAAAAGCATTGGAAAGCACTACAAAATCATTAAAATTAGCCTCAAATTACTATTAAACATATACCATTTTCAATCTTAATTCTACAGTGTATATTGCAATTTGATATCTTTCACTTTGCCCCCCCCCCCCTTCAAAAAATTCAACCAACACCCCTGGAATATTATTTCTAATGTGATGCAAAGAACTCTTATTCAATATGCTGAAGTAGACGTGGCAGGTATTTAATACAATGAATAGGACTTGTTATTTAATGTGATACACAAAACTTGATTTTTATTGACAACGTTAAAGCTCAGTGACATGATTGGGAGAAATAAAAATGCCTTTAGAAGCAAACTGGTGGAAAGATAAACCAAATGTACACCAGCTGGATTGGATCTCATGGCTGGAAGGATTTGTCTTGAGTTTGTTTACTTCAGGAGAATCAAGCATGAACAGGCCAGCAGTTTAATTTTATCGGGGCATGACAGATTTAATCCCCATAGAAGGCTACACTACAAATTTGTCTGTTACAAGGCACACTGATGGACATTATTTTAAAATGAGTCGACTTTTGACTACAAAAATTTTCACAGTAGAATCCCTGCAGAGTTTACTTGCTTCTAGAATAGTTTTTACCCCAAGTTGAGGACTACCCCCAATCATGTCATTTTCCTTTAACTAAGAATTTACTGTATATGTCTCGTCAAGCATCAGAATAGGAGCTCAGCACATTTAATTTCATCCATCAGCTTTACGTTGATTTGGACATAAACCACCTTTTATAATCTACTCACCCTCTTGACGTTTTGTCTGCAAAGACAAGAAGGTATTTGACCTGGACTACCTCATTGTTTGTGACGACATAATACCTCTCCGGTACAGCGCCCCCAAGGCTCTGGGGAGCGTGAGATCGAGATGGTGATGGGCTACTGTTTTTGTCTGTAAGGTGGAAACAAAGAAGAGTTTGATTTTAGCAATTTCTAATTTGATGAAGTACCATTTGCGACCTATCGTCAAAAAGCACCTTAAGTTGAAAAAATAAGATATTGCGTTTTTCATACAGTCTGAAAGTTGAGACTCTCAGCTTTAAAAGGGTGTATAATTTGTCTTGAATGGACAAAGTTAACCCATTTAAAACACTGCTACCATGTTTGGACTATCACAAAAACCATTACCAGGAAAAGGGAGAAAAATGGACTAAAAATAGTACTCAATTATGTGCAATGCCGACAGCGTGTTCCTGTGCAGGGCATTAAAGGGAGGATCGTAAATCCATAGCAAATGCTATGAAGCATTGAAGCTCTGAATGTCCTTCAGCAAGACATTTTTAATCTGCTTTGCTGCTCTCCACCCAGGAGTATAAATGGGTACCTGGTAGGGTGAGAATGATTTAGTTTGTCTGGCTTGACGCGCTACTACTTGGCAGCTCAGCTAGGAATACTCCCCAGGGAGTGGAAATGGTGCACATCTTTGTGCAGGTTAGAACTGTATCCCAGTGACCAGGGTAATAATATCCAAGCGCATAGAGACCGATCTTCGATAGGTATGATGCGCTAT
>JZLH01S0125326.1:64205-74515 GCA_001188425.1 Eucidaris tribuloides
AATTCTAAGTTCTTTATAATAACAAATGACCTCGGAGTGATCGGAGCCTCACGTATAGGACGATGGTGGAATCTGGGCGAAATATTTATTCTCCTCCGGGTTTATTCTCATTCTCAGTGTTATCTTCACGTGTAAACGCCACTAAAATAATTCCACTTAAACTGAGTTTTAAGCTCCTGTGATTTTGGCTGGAGCGTCCCAGATGGCATTTTCTTCTAAATTGCCATTGTATATTCACAAATGTCAATTTTTAGGCATGCCAAAGAGATCCCCTGCCCTTTAATTAAGCCGCGCGACAAACCGGCTCTGGACAGATGGTTCTATGGAATACAGTAAAGTTATCTTCACGTGTAAACGCACTATTAAAATAATTCCACTTAAACTGCAGTTTTCAGCTTCCTGTATTTTGCTGACGCTTCGCAGATGGCATTTTCTTCCTAAATGCATTGGTATATTCACAATGTGCATTATTAGCTATGCAAAAGGAGATCCCCTGCCTTTATTAAGCCGCCGACCAAACCGCTCCTGGAAACAGACATGGGCCAACGGCCTTCATGGGCATTGTTGTTGCGGATAAAACACCAAAACAACAGTGTTTAAGTGACATTTTAGGAAAGGTTGAACATGTATTTGTTCCTTAACAATGTTCCCTGCAACCCGTTGGAATGGAAAACTTGCAGTTCGTACCACTTTATTTTTACAGAGTCTGCCTGGGACGAGAAGTTAGTCGCTTTTGGCAGATAAAGAAAAATATTATAAACTGCCAATCGGTTTATGTGCCTCCATTTAAAATTATCACTATATTCCATCACCACCCTTAATTCAAAAAGACAGTCATTGGCATGATAAAGTTCCCTCCATGACATGTTGCTACCGAGCCGGGTAAGCCGACGCCATGAGCAAGGACTGCGAGGTTGCCAGACAATCCGAGTCAGACCAAGGCCAAACCCTCAAGGATAAGGCAATGCAAGGCCGACTAAGTACAAAAAACTGGCAGAGACCAAGACTTTGCTTTTGTTATGTCCTTCAGACTAAGTTAGCCCACTGAAGAAATAAAAAATAACAGAATTTCCTTCTGACATCCCTTTTTGTCTGGTATGAAACAAACCCACCGAAATCAAGAATTTCTATAGGCCTTGAATATTCTTAGGTCATCTTATTGCGAAACTTCATATATAAGTATATATTATATACCAATTATGTATGGGAAATTATATACACCCATATAACTGTATCCACACCATCATCTCAATTATGTCATTGAACACTAATCATACTATATTCACTCCACCATCATCATCAATTCATCATCATCATCATCTATCCCAAAACCAGAACTTCATAGGTCCTAGGTGTGTCGTGCACCTCGCGCAAAGAATTCCATTCGGTACACCCCACAGCAAAAATATGCATGGTCATAAATATTGATTAAAGCCAACAAAGCATGTTTTATCTTAATGTGAACTAACATCTGATTTGGATCAAACACAATTCGCAATTACAATATGAGAATGTTTCATGAAATATGTGATGTCTCTACTTTAAATGTAGAATCAGTGCGGAACCCAATGTAAGTAAGGCATACTATTGGTGATCTTATGCGCTTCTCAAAAGAGGATTGAGTAGCCATAACAGAACAGCGAATGTCAAACACGTAATGAATTGAAAGGATGCGGAAAAATGTTGACAATGGATTTAATAACCCAAAACATAGCGGCTTTTCGCTTCATATTAACTTCGGCAACTTCAAATTCTAAAAATAACATACACCCAAATTTTCTTGAATTTCTGGTCCTCATCCGTGGCCTCCCACTCCAAGACAAAAAAGCGAGTCAAGACTTGACATCGGAGGCCAAGGTCAAGGGCAAGGCGAAACGGGTCCTCGAGGCTGTCTCAAGGCCAAGGCCCGCCCCGAGATTCATTTGAACTTCATCATCAGTTGCACTCATGGCCAGACTTGATCATAGTCCAGGAGTCGAATTCGGGTCGAAGTGTAAAAGCTGCCCGTCAGATATTTCTGTTACACCCGCATTGGTATATATTGCATACATAAAGCGCCATTGTACAGGTATGCGTACATGAATGGAAGGAATTCTGCTACTCACTCTGAATGGTGTCACAAATACTGGCTCTACATCACCGTCATCTGCCTGATAAACCCATGTCCTTTTCCTCGGTGAAAATAGGAGAACTGTTCCCGTCTGTCACAGGGTTAATCTGCCCTGCAAGCTTGACTGCCAGGAAGCACAAAAAATATTCATGGTAAAATGTGATCAATACCCCCCCCCCAAAAAAAAAGAACCCACACACCCACCCCATCCCCTCCCCCCCCCACACCACCACACACACCCACACACACCAGCGCGGTTCTAGAGTGAAAAATTTTAGGGGCTACTGGGAGCGAACTATGGCGAGGGAGCGAAGCGACCGAGCGGGGAGAGGGTGTGTGACGGGGGGATACCCCCCACCCAGGGTACGAACTTTTTGAAAATCACATGAAAAGACGTGATTCTAGCATGGGAAATACATATCTTATACGATTGCAGTCAGATTTTCAAAAGATATACAGGAATTTATATGTAAACAACTGTTAACTCATAGTATGCTTTGGAGGAGGGACACGACCGGAGGGGGGGCGAGTGGGAGAGGCGGATACCCATTTACACGGTAGTCGAACTTTGTGAAAATACGCATTTAGAAAATACGGTTTTCTAGCATGGTAAAACATATTTCAAAGATATATATTTTATTTCTCAAATTATTAGGGGTTGTGGCAGGATTTTCAAAAGATGTACAGGAAGGATGTAGGGCCTATAGTCATGCGTGTACTTGCCAACGGGAGGGAAACAACGAGCGGGGGAGGGTGTGACCACGGTAGAAGTAAGAACTTTTTGAAAGTACCATATAAAGAGGTTTCTAGGCATGGCAATACCTTATTAGCCACTGAACTGTCCTATAAGTGTTGTAACACGTGTCTGGACGTGTCTGGATCAGACTGAAACTCGTCAATTTTTGCTACCATGATATATTCAGTTTGTTTAGCCTTTATTTCAAGTTAAAGTATCATTTAGGGTGCAAAATTTTATGACGCAGTTTCACCTCCTCACACCTTATGAACTGACCAAATCTGACCCCAATTTGCGTGAAGCGTCGATTTCGTCCTCCCATTTGACCCTACCCACAAACGACCAGTACAAACTCAACTTCAAAGAAAGATTCTGCCGGGGTCAGATTTGCTCGGACTACCCTGTTCCCCAGCACACCACCCTAATGTTTATTTTACTTGGTTACTGTGTCCTTGTCCAGCAGAATATTCCCCTCTACCCACCTCCCCTCCCCCCCCCACTTATACCTTTTTCACCTACATGGATGCTGTTCGGTGCTCCTCGCGCAGATGATGGACTAGGACGATGAGATGGTCAGCTAGAGGGCGGGACTTTCCTGCATGGTGAATGGTTGCTAGTGCCGTGTGCCGTAGATGATCTCTACGGTGTGTGCGCGATCTTTAACGGTAAAGTATAGGAGTCCAGTCTAGATGCTATGAGGAAATTTTTTTTTGCAATCATATATAAGTATATATAGGGTACATATCTATCTATCTATATCAATATTCTGTCTATGTACTATCTACATGTATTCAGGGGCGTCGATCCACTTTTTCGGATAGGGTCGGCAACAGAAAAAAATCATAATAATAATAAACATAAATTTATTAACGCAGCTCACTATGTGTATATAATTCAGCTGCGCTGCTTCTGAACTCCTGTCTACTCAAATAATATATATTATATATTAACAAAACAAATATTTATTTTAAAACTTACATGGCTCACATGCGACTGTCCTAATGACGCCATGAATTATTGAAGAGTTGGACATTTTAAGTTCATTTAGTCCTTATTATGGGAATGTTACATTGGTGCCAGGTAAAAATGTCAGCGGTAAAAATGTCAGAGGTAAAAATGTCTTATGACGGTGAAGATGAATCTCCATTAGTTTGCTACACATACCTTTACGAATTCCTTCCCCCCCCCGAGCATGTTGATTGAGAATAAAGGCCTGTGACATGCAACCTGCCAAATGGGAAGACGACGCGACGATGATGATGATGATGATGATGATGATGTGATGATATGATGATAAAACGTAATGCAGGGATTAAACCATTACACTTAATGTACAAAATGCTTTTAAGCATACGCAATTTTCAATATTTCGGCGCTTCGCGCGCAAAACTGTAAATCGTAAATTATCGCGCGGAGCGCCGAAAATGGTTGACATTTTTCTTACTTTTGCCATCCCAATCCGAAAAATGGATCGACGCCCCTGTTAGAACGTTAAAGATCCAACGCACCTCATTGAAAAAAGAAGGGTGGAAACCCGGGGTGGAAACCCGGAATATCAGTATACGGGGCTGGGTGGATGTGGGTAAGTTGAGTTTGCTTTTCCAGTCGGTGACATCAGTAATAATGACAAATTGATAATAATAATGATAATAATAATAATAATAATAACAACAATAACAATAAAATCAAATTTGTTCAAACGTTCGTGGTTATTTTCTTCTTCCCACTCTTCTGAAACCTGTAATGTCTGACTTTCAGTCTTGTTTAATTAGCCCGATCGCCACATCTTCCCCTAATAAACGACATCATGGCCGAAGCGTTTCGTGCCTTAATCAGTGATTTTCACTGACAACTGTTGTAAGGCACATGTACTAAAATCCTTGTGTAAGCACTGCAAAAACTGGGGTGTTACCTTTAATACCAAGGGTGTTGCAGTGTTGCACAATATATGAATACCGGTAAAGGTGTTGTTTTTTCAACACCCTTGGTGTTAAACCAATGCTCTTGGTGTTTGAAATAATTCGTTTGGTGTTAACCTGTAATGTTAAAATTTTACACCACATCTATATGGGTATATACCATAGGTATAGGCCTATAATGGATGCACCAGGCTTTAAACAAATATGTTTTGTGGTAAATGAGTATAATTATGGTCATGGACTGCTCTCTGAAAGGTCCGGTTGGGATCTTGGTTCGTACATTGATATCAGACCTGTGTCTGGAGTGCGTCCGTGCTTATTAGGCTACTTGCATAAATTCCGCGAATTTTCTACGAATATGAGACCCAAGAATAAGAACCGTAAGGCTGAATGGAAATTAATGAATCTGGTTTGGGCATGGGAAGAAATACATATTAGGCGATGATAAAATCATTCAAAACACAATTTCAACGGGAACGGCTGAAAACAATCCTACAAAAATATAAATGCAATCATTATAACACACCGTAAAACGGGAATTAAAGCTATATTAATGATAAAAGATCGAAGTATACTTACTGAAAAGACTAATAATTCCCGACAACGGTCTGAAATGTGAATAAATGGTTTGTTATGGTAGCTAGCAATAATTCCAAATACACAAATAAAAAGCCTAAGTTATCGTATCTAATAAACATTCTGCGAAAACTGAACAATAATATTTTCTTAGGCCTACTAAAAGTATGTACATGTAAATGGAATGCTTTGTTGCCCTATTCCTGTCTACGCCTATCGGGGAAGATTTATTTATTATTTATTTATTTCAGTTTTCTATTAACAGGGTAGCCCCATTCAGTTAAAACAACTGCTTTGCAAGAGGGCCCTGCATCAATAAAAACACAACCATAATACACATATGAAGAGTTTATTTCCAAAAGGGGCTAGATCCACTTTTCACCATTCTGAGAAAAATAAGGTTTTCTAATTTACCCATATTCCAATGTTTCTGCGTAAAACCAACTTGACACCAAAGTGTACCCCTCAATTCTAATGTAAAACCACACTTAGAAAAAATCTGTGAGTTTTCATTTTTATAAATGTTTGCTTTTATTTTTCATTTTTGGGGATCTACCCCCTTTTGGAAATAAATTAAATGTACGCCATTTTTAAAGTAAAAGTCATTTTTAGTTGTCATTTTTAGAACTTTTAGCATGAATTTCACCTTCTCATTTGTGTTATGTTATACAGCTGCTAAAATTATATGGATTTTGACAGAAAAATAAAATTTGATAAAAACTGGATGTACCCCCTTTTGGAAACAAACTCTAGTTTATTTCCAAAAGGGGGTAGATCCAATACCATTCTAAGAAAAATGAATTTATCAAATTAATCTGC
This sequence comes from Eucidaris tribuloides, assembly GCA_001188425.1. Lineage (NCBI taxonomy): Eukaryota > Metazoa > Echinodermata > Echinoidea > Cidaroida > Cidaridae > Eucidaris > Eucidaris tribuloides. Next base: position 70,366 of record JZLH01S0125326.1, read on the forward strand.
ATTGCAAGGTTTTCGAGTAAAACCAACTTAGTCAAACAAAGAACCTGACAATGCAAATGTAAAACCACACTTACAAAAAATATCTGACTAGTTATTTATTGTATTTGAATTTTCTTTATTTTTATGTGTTGGATCTAGCCCCTTTTGGAAATAAACTGAAATGGATCTACCCCCTTTTGGAAATGAAGTCATTTTTATTGCCCATTTTTTACCACTTTTTTGGGGGGGGGGATTTCAACTTTTCGTTTTTGTTATCTGATAGTGCTACTAAAATTGTATAGATTGACGTAAAAAAGTCACATTTGATGAAAAATGGATGTACCCCCGTTTGGAAATAAGCTCTTCATATATACATAACAATTAAAAATCGGCAATAAACACAAGAAATATAATACAATAAATTAAATTAAGTTAAAGTGAGTACTTAAGAATAAATCAGATTAAATTAAATTAAAAATTAAAAATAAATTACATAGAATTATACATTAAATTCAATTGATATAGTTATAAATAAATTATGATAAAAAGAATAAAAATACGACAAATAGAGTATTCTAAAATAATCAAACATTTACAGGTGAATTTCAGTTAATGAATCAAATAAAAAAATATATATCGATAATATATATATATATAACTAGAAATTAAATACCGAATATGTAGCGTTGTGAATACTAATGTAAGGCTAGGTGTGTAGGGACCTGTTGGTGTGAAATGTGTTAAAATACACTAAAAACTAAGGGCGAAACACTTCTCTTAAAGGACATCAGACTTGAGCTGGATGGACACAACCAAGGAGGGAATAAACAATTTACTGGCTTTGAAACGTATGGAGGATTTCATGTAATCAGTTCGGGGCGATGGTATAAAGAGGAACAGTTGACTGCAAGGGCGTAGGCTGGTTTGGGCACGGGAGGTTCACATCTTGGCGGAGGTGGAACTAGAGTGACATGAGGAGGTGCACATCTCAGGGAGGTGGAACTAAAGTTGAGTAAATCAAGCGTTGAAAGCAGAAAAAGTGGTACAAATTTCGTTTTGCTTGCCAGGCGCGAACCCTATGGCTCTGCGGGGTGTGCACGATGCACCCAGTGCACCCCCCCCCAGCCTACGCCCTTGAGACTGCATAACGCGGTAACATAATAGGACGGTTTAGTACAAGGTATTTTGTTAAGGTAAGGGTCAGTGGACCAGATTATTGAGTATTCTTCTAAACTTCATTAACATTGTTGGAATTTAATCGCTGACAATAAGACTGCCAGTGTAATGTGAAAGCAAGTGTGAAGAAGATGTACAATCTGTGCTGCGTTTAAGCCAATTCTTGCCATATCTGTTTTGGGCTATTGAAGCTTTGATAGGTTTGTTTTGTAGCAGTTTCCCCAGATTGTAGAAAATAATCTATATGTGTAGCAACAAAAAGAGGGAGAAGTACAATTTTTTTATCTGTAAGATATTGGATTTGAATTCTACGGACAAATGCCTCGGGACAATGCCAATAAGTGATTTTGTTTCAGTTTTTCGTTACATAACTCCACATGCTTATTCCCCTTAGGGACTGTTGTCCAGAATAATTTCCTCGACGTATTCTAGTTTGTTCTGATCAAAATATTATATCAATTACCCTCCGAATTATCTTTCTCTTTCGGAACCAAATTGCATAAACTCTTAGATTGCGACATATACATTCGTTTCGGCCTTTAACAGCTTACAAAATTAAATCAAATAGGGTTGTAGGTATTCTGAACTGAGAGAACATGTCTCTATCCTTGTAAAAAAATGAACAGTGTCATCTGCCATCAATGCTAGTTTACTACCCTCACAGAAATTTAGATGGCCTTAGGTCATTGATAAAAATACAAAAAAGTAGCGGTCCTAGGATGGATCCTTGTGGAACTCCGGACTTTACAATAAGCTGGTCACTGAGCGTTCCCTCTATAGACACACACTGTTTTCGTTCTGCTAGATAAGCTGTGAACCAATCAAGTTCCGTTTGACCGATACCATACAAAGACAGTTTTCGAATAATGTTGGTCAAAAGCTTTTTGCAAGTCTAGAAAAATACTGCCAGTGATGTAACCTGAACTCATGTTGTTAAGAAGATATTCTGTAATATCTGTAAGACAAGTGGCAGTGGAATGTTGAGATCTAAAGCCCGATTGACATTCGGAGAGCAAGGAATGGTAATTTAAATATGTAAATAATTGATTATGAATAGCCTTTTCCAAGATTTCCGATACTACTGGTAAAAGTGAGATAGGTCGGTAATTGTTTACTTCCATTTTATTTCCACTTTTAAATATTGGAACTAAACACTACACAAAAAGTAAGTTCCCCCTTATTCAAAATACCGTATCTTTTTAACGAAATAATTTTGGGCAAAACAATTTTGAAGGAGTGTATCTGGACTCATTACCTAACTTCTGTGTGAAAATGTGATCGATGCGTCAAGTCATGCATGAGTGAGCACATATTAAAGGTAAAAAGTCACTTTTCAAAAGTCACAAGGGTCATTTTGGGGGATTTCTGATGCAGCATTTTGACAAATTCTGTTTCTGGTGAATGATTAAGCGCTATTTATGTTAATCATCTATCGTTTGATCCCCTTATACCTCCCGACATTTTTGCATATTTTACGCCAAGGTGAGCTCAATCTAAAACTGTCCGTCCTTCCTGAATTTTGAAATTGTAAAATCCATTAAGTTTATTGAAAAAAATGAAATCCGATATTTTTCATCAACACGTATCTTTACACGTTGTACATGAGAGGTTGTAAACATGTCATGGTTGAGTGAAAATACTTTATAAAGCAAAAAGTCATTATTTACCATTATTTTGGCATAAGAGACGACGTCCTGTGACTTTTGAAAAGTGACATTTTTTTTAATGCATGCTCACTCATGCATGACTTGACAGTTCAGTCGCATTTTCACACAGAATTTAGTCAATGACTGTAAGAACACCCCTGCTAAATTGTTTAGCTCAAATTTGCTTCGTTAAAAAGTTATGGTACTTTGAACAAAGGGGAACTTACTTTTTGTGTAGTGTTTATTTTAGCTATTTTGAAATCTTTGGGAATCTTACCAGTTCTGATAGAACAATTAAACAATGCAGTAAGTGGTCTTGCAAGATTCTCGGCTGCTAATTTCAGTAATATTAGTGGAAGCCCGTCAATTCCAGACGCCTTTTGGCAATCAATTGATTTTAATTCATTTAGAACAAATGAAAGGTCAATATCTGTAAATTTGAATGAATGCTGAACTTTTGTTTCAAGTCTTGTAAACAATCTCCGACCGATTCACTTTTACTTTCTTCACGCAAAGTATCACACATAGAATTAAACGTTGTATTGAACACATTTGCTATTTTATATTTGTTCTTGATTACATCACCATTAAACATTACTTGTTGGCTTGAACTTTTGTGTTTCTTTGGTATTAGATTTTTCAATAGTTTCCAGTTTGTTTTGATATCATTCCCTGTGTTGGAAAGTTTATCACGATAATAATCAAATTTCAGTTTTTTACTTAAGTTGTTCGCTTTATTGCGAAAGTGTTTGAATTTATCCATAAAATGATCTAACCTCGTCTTGTGAAATTGTTTCTTATCAAAGTCACGTTCACGAGCTAGGTGAATATATTGGGGAATATAGATGGGGAAGTACACACATTTGCGAATAGCAGAAATAGCAAAACAACCAAATAACGATATTCCATTATCAATGATATGTATTTCGGTCAAGAGCAGTCTTTACAGAGCTTGTAGATTGAGGAAAATCTTTGTGACACCGGGTTCAATACTGATTAGGCCTACCGTGGGCGTAATTCCGGTCCGAGGAGTGTGGGGGGATGATCGATGAAATTTCCAAATTTTGGGGACACCCCCAAATCAACGCCTATTACTTGAAAAGGGGACACATGCAGCGTGCAAAATATACCACTATCTCTAAACATTGGCATATAGCTTCAGTTGTGATTACATTTTAGTCCTTTCACGTAATGTGTTTCTCGATCGTGTGCTGTGATATAAAGCAGGAAATACCATAGCATTAAATTTTCCAGTTGGGTTTTCATGTCATATATCAATGTCAGGCGCGGTTCTACTACGGGGTGNGNGNGTGCGTACGTACGTACGTACGTACGTACGTACGTACGTA
>JZLH01S0125326.1:75106-86220 GCA_001188425.1 Eucidaris tribuloides
ATCTGCAATATTGCTCTAGTAACAGCATAGCTGTCCAAACTTTTGTGTTGTCTACGGTGTTTATTTGTCTATTCAACCACTGTCAGATAATGTCAGATAGCAAAGTTCGACAATTTTTTAAACGGGTCTTCCACAGTGTTATATAGCGTCTATATTTTTTTTCTTGAAAAGTTAAGATGATTGTACAGGCCATCCCCCCTCCTCGAAAAGTCGGGGGGATATATACCCCCCCCCCCGCCCCCTGCCCCCCGCCCCGGGCTTGCTCCCATCCTTAGCTATCTTTCGGTAGGCCTACATCTTATTTTTACTTCTATAAAACTATTCAAATCACGTTTTATCGATTAAACAGCTGTACTTTTGTGTCGAATATGAAGAAATTATTCATTTCAATTTTTTTTTATAGAATTTTTAGCAGATACGCATGACCACAAATTATTCCCAGAAAGAATACACCAAAGAGGTCACAGTCTCACAGTGAAGAAACATGTACGCAAAATTTGCAAAACCCTCATCACAAGAATATTTGGAGCGCCGTCTACGTTAAAGCACGTAAATACAGTAGAAACCATTTTCGCACAACAGGGAGAATATTTTCTCCTGTATCAAGGAAGATTGATAAACATATGGCATTTCCAGAAAGTACCCAATAAATGTAAATTTTCCATCAAAAGAAAAAATATTAGTATAATTATATATATTCTATTAGTGAATTTCTAAAGATAAACGTAAAAGAATGCAACTTTTGTAAGTCTGTAAGAAGGTCAGACACCCATTTTCATAAAGGAAGACTCACATATCCAAAATGTCTGCGCCCTTGCATTAGTTGGCTGAAAGTGTTATCATTCGCAGATATACAGTTCCATTATTCGAAGTAGATGATAAAAACGAATCTTATTTTCAGAAATGGGCAGTAGTGCCAGTAGTAGTGCTAGTGGGAGTGAAAGTGACGAAGAAAACAGTGACTATGAAACGGTAAGCAAATTTATTTATCTGTGAGTGACTGTCTGTGACTGTTGTGGTGTGGATGGTGGCTAGTGTAGTGTCTGTTGTGTTGTGACTTTGTGGTGCGGTGCGCGGCCGCAAGGACGTACGGTCACGTCCTGACTTACATATGTCTGTATCGTATTACGGGACCTTGTTTTCTTTGGATGCATGAACTTCACACAATAAAATGACTGATTTTTTGAATCATATGCTTTAAATTATTCAAAATGTCTATATTAATATTTCACATAAGGAAGAATGTCACTGATTAATCTTACTGCAAATCGGGCAGTTGAACTGACCCCTTCAAAATTTTCTTTATTTCGCGCGCCTGAATCGCGCTGTATTGCCGCGACACCGGTGTTTTGTCTATGGCAAAACACAAAAGTCCGAAGCGAGAAGAAATACCGCGAAACAAATAGGCAAAATCATATGACATTCTCAAAACCAGTCTTGACAGCCATTACTTTTGCAGCATTAGGAAAATTGGATTATTTCAGGAAAAAGGCATGTATTTGTCATAGATGTGTGAATTTTCCAAGTTTTTTGTGTTCTTACGATGTGTCATACATTTCTTGATCACCCCACTCGACTCGCACATTCGATACGCGTAATCCCGCGCCTAGAACGCGCGTCCGGTAATACTGTGAAAAACACTGGCACTGCAAATCCGAAGAGTTCACCATTAACCCGCGTACATACTGTGTAATGAATGGATCTAACTTACCTTCCATAACAATTTATTTAACCTCTTTAGTCTTATTCAAGGGCTGTGCTACAGTATTGAGGGTAAAATCAGATGAGAAGGAGGGGGGGGGGGAACCAGAGTCCGAGGGAGGGCGATGGGAACTTGACAGTGAAACAGCATGTGACTAGCACACACAAAATTCTCAAACAGATCTGCCACCAACCAGTTTCACAGCCAAATCATATGTGTTCATGGACAATCAGTGATGCTACGAAGGAAAAAAAAGCTTGAGTTGGGCGAAAACCAGTCTGGTCCTGGACAAATAATAAAAAAAACTTTGGGTCCACCTGCTTACCAGTTATGGCCAGACAGCAATGCGAGGACAAAAAAAAATAATTCTGGGTTTTGGTTGCTAACTTCAGCATTTGCGGTTTATTCCGTCGGCAGATATGTTGACAGAATAAACTGCACACAGTCTCAAGCAACATGAAATGATCATTTAGACCCAGCCTAAAACCCAGGATTACCAAAAAAATATGCTTTTCCCTGTTTTCGTTTGCTGGTTTCCAGTTTCACAACCAAACTATATACAACGTGACTAGCAAGAAAAAAATCTTCAAATTTTTCGAAAAACAATTTTAAAAATCCTATTTTCATTATTTCAAAAACAACAGGGGGTGGCTGACACCCCTCCCCCCCCCCATGCGCCATCCCTGCTCTTAATGAATCTGCACCCCATGATACTTTTTGTGCAGGATTGATTCGCCATATTTACTGCACATACCATATTTGTGTAGGCCTAAATCTTTGATCTATATTCTAAAATAGATATCTGACCCCACAGCCAACAAACAGACTTTTTTAAGTGCGCTTAAGATTGCCTAGGGCCTATGGTTGGGGTTAAGGGGATGGAGCCTTGAAGCTTTTAAACATGAGGCCTTTTTAGTGGCCTATAATGGCTTAACTCTTAACGTGCCGAAGTCGCAGATCTGCGACACATAATACACATAAAGGCCATAGAGGTTGAAATCCTCTGGCACGTTAAGAGTTAACACAAGTACAAAATAAAACAAATTAACCAATTGACTTTTTTTTTCATTGTGGCTTCCATGCGCCATTCCCCAAGCCATGCACACCCCTATTTGAGATTCCCTGATTAAGATCTACTAGAAAATTATCAAAATTGAAATTTAACAGAATCCTGTACAATACTTGATTTTTTTCATTTGAGGCCAACCATTGATTTTATTCTTCATGAGACAAGTGAAATGAGGTATTTTTCTTATCCAAGAGAAATCACATCTTCAAATTCAGCAAAGCAAGTGCATTATACATAAGTACAATGTAACGCGATTCTTGAAAAAATATGGTTCATTATATATTGCAATATTTGTGTGGAAAACTGGATCAACTCGCAATCCATTTGTAACAGTCATCCACAGGTAAATACAAAAAGTTCCCAGATGTGTACAATATTTTTCCTCAGCATACAATTTATTTTGATATCATATCCCTTCGCATTTCCCAGCGCATATACATGTACGTGTATTCCTTTGAGACGATTATGCATGCAAAATGCACAATAATATGAAAGTGCTTTACAACCCTCATTTAGACAATTCATAGTATTAGGAGTAGTTGAAATCACACTATTTGTAAGGCAAAATTTGTCTGCAACGTATGTTGGGCAACATGAAATTCTAATACATTTTGTTTGGTTTATATCTATATTCTTATCCATAGCAGGTTGATGAGAACCGGCCTGTTCATGTGACGCACAATGCAGGTGAGAAATGGTAGAATAATTGGCTTTTCCTTACGGACAAGTAGATTAGATACAAGTTTTTCATCCCCTACCTGCTTCCTTTTTTTTCTGTCGGCCTACATTTTTTTTATATTTGATATTTTATGTAGTTTGTGAAATATCAAATGAAATGTCAATAAAAGGGCAAAACTAATATTGTATGTTTGAGAGTACTTTGAAGTTTTGCACAAGCAGCAGCCATTTTGGAAAAATATTCAAATATCAAATAACATGGCACTGGCTCTTCATTTTTAACAATCCAGACTATAAACTCTATCGTAACAGGGTTGGCACAATTTAAAATAATCACGATTAAAATCATGATTTAAATCACCCCAATTAAAATCACTGATTTAAATCACTCCATGACTTGTGTATTATAAAAATTATAATGCTTTAAAAATGATTTTAAATGAAAATATGGCAAATTTGTACATTTAGGCATTGAAAGGCACAGTAATATTCACATAACTGTCATAATTCAATTTCTACCACTACATACCCCATAATCCTACTGTTCCAGTGAAATATGAAAGAAATTATGATCGATTTTGTGATGTTTATCACTATGCTTCCAAAGACTTATGGCTTAGAAAAAAATGTTTCTGATGTGCTTCATTAAACTTTATTATGTTAATTTTTATTAAATCATTATATTTTTTTTAGAGCACCAATTTATTCAACTTGATAATGATATGTAAAGGAAATAATGATTGATGGAATAAAAGTTTCCTATAGGCAATTCAAATATGGAATATGAAACATATTGTTGCTCATGGGAAAAAAATCGAGAAAAAATCAAATTTATTTAAAAAAAAATTCTAATGTATTTTTTTCTAAAGCACCAATTTATTCAACCTTATAACTAATATGTAAAAGGAAATAATGAATGATGGAATAAAAGCTTCCTAAGGCAATTTGAATTTGGAATATGAACATATTGGTTGATCACTATCATAATCAATTTTTGTTAAATTGAAATTTTATTTTATTGCGATTGCTTTTTGTCTGTCATGCGTCGTTCTTCGTTGTTGTGCATAAACTTTACACATTTTCATCTCCTCCTTTAAAATGCATGATTGGATTAGGCCAAACTGGCAGGAATGATTCTTAGGGGTAGGATTCATGGGTCCTCAAATAGTACATCTGCCCCCCCCCTTCTAAGACACAATTTTTGAATTCGGAATATGACATAACATGTATTTGGAACCTCTCAGGAAAAAAATTTAAAAAAAATTATTTGAAATAATAAATCTGATTTAAATTTTAAAAATATATTTTTTCTAAGCACCCAATTTTATTCACCTTGATAACTAATATTTAAAAGAAATGATATTGACGAAATAAAAGTTTTATAGCCAATTTTTTATTCGGGATTATGAACATATTTGGTGACCTCTGCGGGGAAAAAAAATTAAAAAAAACTTATTTAAATTAAAAAAATCATGATTTAAATTTAAAAAATTGATTTTGTTAAATTTTTTAAAAAAATATCACGATTTTTTTCCCAACTTGTATCGTATAATTGTGAAAATTGCTGTCATGCTTATATTCAGCAGTTCATAACATTCTCTGTATTGAAATTGTGTGTAATTACTGTATAGTAGAATTTTCGCGTGGCTTAATTTTCACGAATTTATGAGTCAGGTTATTGCGAAATTTCAACTCTGTTCGATGTCTATTCACACATAGAAAGCACCACTGAAATCATGAAAATTAGCACTCGAATTTTTAAAATTCAGTCCAAAACGCGCGAAAGTATTGGTTACATAGTAGTCCAAAGCATAATATATTGGGGATTTTTTGTCCAATAGTGTATTGCGTCTATCCGTATATATCGGTGAAGTTCTTGCAAATAATAAGAAAAGACAGACTGTGGTTTTGTAACAAAGTGCAATAAAGTTCAATATGAACTGCCAAGATTTGTGTGTAAATTCACTATTGGGAAATTGATTGACTTTTATTTCCAGAGAAAGCTATCTCTCATTATTGGAAGATATCTCTGTAAATTACAAACTAGTTTCTTGTGTAATATAATCGCAATTAAGTATTGTACTAAGATTTATGCTGAAGTAAAAAAATGTACATGATATGTTTATTCAATTTAGTGTTGAGTATAACTTGATCATTAACTATTAGTTTTTGAGTGGTTGTAAACAAACCAAAATTTTCCCCTTAATCGGTTTTGTAATGAATAATGATAGCTCAATTCTTGAAAAGACAACTAGGAAAGATAAATAATTCACACTAATAATAATAATAATAGTCCATTTCTTATAAAGCGCATAATCACCGATGATCTCAGTCTCAATGCACTTGGATGTTATTACCCTGGTCACTGGGATACAGTACTAACCTGCACACAGATGTGCACCGTTTCCACTCCCTGGGGAGTATTCCTAGCTGAGCTGCCAAGAAGGCACATCAAGCCAGACAAACCAAGTCATTCTCACCCTACCAGGTACCCATTTATACTCCTGGGTGGAGAGCAGCAAAGTAGATTAAAAATGTCTTAAAACTGCTCAGCTTCACTAACTAGAATTTTATCACAGTTCCCATTTCTGTTCCTCCGTTTTTTGTGACAAAATAGAATCTGAGACTGTCAGCGAACTTGATCTGAACCAGCTGTTTGATCATGTGACACTCCGAGATGCGGCTTCCAAAATAAGGTATCATGTTGGTGGTCGCCAAAGTATCTTGTTGGTTTCAGCACATAGGTATATTTAGAGAATGTCCAGCATTTGCTCTGGCAACTATTGCTCAACGATAACCCTGACCTCAACCCTAACCCTAACCCAAACACTAACCTAACCCTCTTCTGAACTGGAAACCCAATGGCTACCCTAACCCTAACTCTTTGTCTTTTGAGATATTGTCACCGGAGCAACTTTCACCGCAGCAAATGTTGGATCACCATTTTAACCCATTGGAGACTAAGCATGAGTTAACTGTTAGGGTCTATGGAAAATGCATGTTATAGTGAAATCAAATTGTCTCCATCGGGTTAAAACAAGATAATACACCACTATACTGATGTATTCAAAATTTGCATACATTATTTTTTCACCGCTCCTAAAAAATGTAAACAAAAAAATTGACACAAAGCTTACCAGAGCTAGCAAAAACTAAGAAATACATTTGCCAGAAACAACTTTGTAATTTTAGTACAAGGAATCATGACAGGGGTCTCCATAAAATTAGAAGTAAGGGCAATTCCAGTGATCTAGTAGTGACACTTGCCTATCGGGAAGTTGTGGGGGCAAATTCCAACCCTGAGTCTGCCTGTGAGTTTTTTCATGGTGACTCAAATTGCACTGTATTTTGTGTTTATCTTGCATCGTGAAAAGGTAAATAAGAATAGAAGTCTTTCATTATTCTACCAACACACTTTCATTTGAATTTCAAATCCTGTAAATACATTATAAAACCATACATGAAGCCCTATCTCTCACCCTAGAACATGAAATTTAAAAATTGATGTAGTGAGTACAATGAAACAGAGTTGTTGTGGGCAATATCATCTGACTGTGAATGAATTATGTTGATATCCGTGCTTTGTGCCGACAGAGATGACATTCCCGAGACCGTCGTCCAGCAGCACCACGGCCATCTTGTCAGATGGCTTGATGAGCGGTTCCAGAGGAACGAGGAGACGGTCTCCCTGTCCCAGTTCTGTGACGTTCTGATGAATAGAGGAGTCAGCAGGGAGGAATGTACCATTGTGAGTATCGCACATCGGTGGAAATTATTTGAATCTATTTTTCATATTGCCATGGTACCTGAAGATAGTCTGTTAGAAAAGTTTAACCCATCCCATTCCTATAGTGGAACATCACACGGTGCCTGTCTCTGTTTCTGTAACCCTAGGCCACTTGGCTGTACAAGACATTTTGACTACAGTGGGGGTTAGTCCTGTGGTGGTCCCATGCGTTAAACTCCTTACATCATCCAGATATTCAAGTGCCAGTCTAGAGACAGTAGGTACTATTGATAAAATGGTCTTTTGTATGACACGACCAGGGTGGCATCGGGCAGGGCCTCCCACTACCCAAATTTTCCACCCGGCACTAATTTTCATTACCAATGATTTTTTTTTCTTTCTTAAAAAATGAGAATATGTTCAAGTAAACTAACATCACTTATGACTTCTTATTGTAATGTACTTGTTAAAACATGCGATATCACTTCCTTAGCAGCGAACTGATCATAATCAGCTGTCTACTAACCCCGGCCGATGTCACTGTGCTCCGCTCGCATGGTCTGGGCAGCAGCAAAATTTCCACCACTCAGAAAAGTCTAGCTACATCCGTGGACCCAATCATGAGCAGGAACCCACAAATCTCCCGCTTGACAGGCAGATGCTCTCATCCACTGACCCAACTAACCCGGTTGAATTATTGTCTGTGGTGACCTGGATTCTTTCAAAACAGACATAGGCTTACCATGGAGGGTGGTGTTTGAACACCCCAAACAACCCCCTTTTAGAAAAGACAAAATGGGTAATGATAATGATAACAGTGTGATTGTGAACTTGATGACCTAGTTTGGGGGCCTTATCAGATTGATTTACAACAGTGGAACGGTTTCTATACGGACTTGATAACCCTGTTTTTTGCTAATCCCATTGAATTGCACATACCACACCCCTGTTAAAAAAAACCCTGGCATTGCGTATGATTAAAAAAAAATTAATTTCCCTGGCATGTTAAGATTTATTCTATAATTTCCCTCTATTGATGTCACATTTCAGGCCTTCGATCAGTTTGACGTGGATGGAGAGGGTCAGGCCTATGTGGAATCAATGCTGGATGCCCTGCGGTCCTCCAACGGAGCCAACCTTCGAGGGGAGTTGTCCCATGCCATCAGAATACTGACGGCATGCACTCTGACTCCAGGTACAATCCTTAACCCTTTGAATACTGGATAAAACAGCATAACAAGATCGAGATGTAGAATATTTTAATTTGCAGTAATGATCAGGGCTCAAAATATTTTTTTCTCATGGGGCTCTTTTGGCTAAACTTGACTATAATTTACATTGTGTCTATTCAAATTTTTGTGGGTTTTTTTTGCATTACTGGGGCAAATCGCCCCAAGCCTCCGTGTATTTTGAGTGCTGGTAATGATACAAGAATGTGATAAAATTAATGCCTCTGAAATGTGGTACTAGAGGAAAATGCTTAAGATCCCATAAACTGCAAGAAAGACCAATGCTAGTGTCTTTCAACAGGTCAACCCAAAAAAGAGACTACTTGTTATAATGAATTGTCTGGCACTGAGCTACTTTTGTCACATAGCAAGATGAGAAGACAACAGACTTGAGAAAGTAATACTTCAGGGGAAAATTGAGGGATCAAGAAGATCAGAACAACCAAAAACTAGGTGGACTGATAGAATCAAATCCCTTGTTGGTAAACCCCTTTCAACTGTTAATCAACTCGCTGCTGACCGTAGAAAGTGGAGACCAATCATGGAAATCACGATATGTCAGACATGACAGAAACGTACCTAGCAAGCAATGATACAAGTAGCTATTGTGAAATAAATTTTGGTAATCATTCCATGTGCAGTACACAAGCAGTATCACTGATTTTTTTAAAAACTATCTATAGGCAGAATTAAACAGTTCCCTATTACAGCTAATTGTCTCTTAAAGACTTTAAAGTAATTGCATGTTGAAATATACAGTCCACTCTTTTATCAGGAAAAAACAACAAAATTTAAATTGGTATGGAGGTCAGTTGCTGCATTACCCAACCCATGTTTTGCTTATTTGGCTGGACATTTAAAAGAAAAATTAATTGTGAGCTTTGAAAATATCAGGGAATTTTATCATTTGTTTTTCTCCTCATGTTCACATAAACTGTACATCTTTGGTATCAGGAATGGTGCAAAATTCACTTGGCTGTGCCTTGTGTGTTAAGTGCCAGTGCAAGTACCCAAATAGACTGAATTCTTATAACACATTCACAATTATGCATTATTTGTGTATTTATGTCTTATGATTGGGAGGAAATTGTAATCCTAATCTGAAAAAAGTGAAAACAAAAATCATATTCATAAAATTATATTTATACAATTTCTTTTTGCCATTGTTAATTGATTCAGGTTTGATAGATGTATTTTCATCAGAGAGAGAAAGTGTCGGACAGCATGAACAGCGAATACTGAAGGTAAGAACGGACATTAGAGATAAAATCTGGACCCCCTCCCCCCGAATCCTGACATCCAAACAAGCTTAGTCATCTATTCTCTGCAGCCAGCACATGTTAAACCTATTGTATACATATTAAGAGCCTAATGAATAATAAGTGAAAGATAATTTGTTTTCAGATATTGCATTATCTCTAAACACATTTTTAACATACAGCATAATGTAAAGTTGAAAGAACAAACTTCATTGTGAGAGTTTGATTTTGCCATCCAAAACGAGTTGACAGAAGAACACAAAAGTGTGTGGTATTCAAATTATTATAGACAAAAAAATGAAGTAAGTAAACTAGATTTCTGTACAAAACTGTGCTGTAATCCAGTTACACACTTCTCTTAATATGCAATGAGCTTTGATAATAAATACATATAGTTCACCATGTATAATTTCCTTATAAGTTAAAGTTACAAGAGCAAGCAATTAATTTGTCAGAGTTAATCTTCACCCCTGTGCATATAATTACATTTTTGATAACTACACTTGATTCAGTTCGAAACAGTATCTTAAAACACTATTTGCAACGTTTTGGGATGTGTTGTTATATTCAAGAAACACCATATTTCAGAACAAAAACAATATCTGCAATTGTGATTTTGTTTTCATGTCTTTTTAGCCTACATAACATTGCACTTTTTATGGGATAAAAATGATGTTAGATATTTCTTGTTCACTCTTCTAAATATTTGCAGTATTTGCTGAGAAATCGAGCCCCAAGTAGTGCTCTTCCTTACCCCACCCTTGATGGTTTTACTCATGCTACAACGATGAGACTATCAGTTCTGGATAATCATCTCCAACAAAAGCAACGAGAGTCGGGTATGTTGTCATTGACATCAAATATGATCTGTTGCCACAAAAAAAATGTAATTTTCATGCTTATTGATGAATGAAATAGGTGTGTTGGAATGAAGGAGTTAGTTTGGGGTTGGGTTTTTTTTTCTAATAGGACATATGCTTGTATTTTATTTGTCCAAATCTGAGGGTGAAAATGATTTAAAAATGTGAGGGTGTTCTCTTAGATTTAATTTGACCATCTTTTGATGATAACATAGAGAAATCTCCGTCTTTGTAAGGATTAATCTCCTTATTTCATGCATGAATCAATATGGTATAGCATCAAAAACAAACATGATAGACATTCAATTCTGTGAGAGATTAAGAACTTTGTTCCTGTCACAATCTGGCATGAATTAGCTGCTTTTGGCAGCATGCCTCTTTTTAACATCAGCATCTTTTAACCTGTTTTTTTTTCCCTTATCATGAAAAGTGTGAATCCAAATTGATTGCTGTCTGGGTAGGTCAGATTAATTTGACTGTATTAGATGATTATCATATAATTACTGAGATGCCAACTTTTCCTTTTTTGCAGTATTTAGTACATTATCCAAGTTGCAAGTACTTGTGATTTTGAGCAAATTGCCTCGAAA
>JZLH01S0125326.1:100725-114748 GCA_001188425.1 Eucidaris tribuloides
GGGGAATAATTCAAGGCCACCTGGTCCAGCGACCAAGTCCTGGACCAGGTGGCTGAATTCCTGCAGAACATTGCAAGGTAATGAAATACACTAGTATTATGGACATAAATGAGAATGGTCTCAGCATATGTCAAATCTTTTCTTTGGCTTTTAAACTTTACCTTTGTATCAGGTGGTACTTTTACACTTACAGCAAACTTCATGAAGTTCCACTCCTGAAAATTAACTTTGCAAAGTTTGGTAATGCGAAAGCAAACTTCCTGAACATCAAGAATTTTCGCACAACATTTTAGATGTGAACACAACCTTTGGATAGACGTGCACTATATACAGGGAGTCTGTGGAGATGAGTACATGACTTGTGTAGCTAGCTTATCTTACATAGTGTAATATGAGGGAAGTTGCATCTGTCGCTAAGCTGGTAGATAATTTAGTAATATAAATATGTGAGCCGCTCCGACGGTAGGAGGCAAAAGTCGCAACGGAGGAAATCACAAAAAAAAAAATCTATTCTATCTAATGTGTGAGTTTCAGCTTTGGATTCGAATTCTAAATACCCCAAAACAGTGATTTTCCAAACCCTTTTCGACGGGTCAAGTTGTCGCTCAAGCGAACGATCGTCCGAAACCGGGTTGCTAAGGACAGTGTCACGTGACATCGGCACGCGGCGTATTTCCCGAGTATCTTAGCTTTTTCACAGAGAGTATACTTGGTGTGTGACTGTATGCGTGAACATGTAATGCTTTGCTTTTTTAATCAAACAACATGAATGAAAATAAATTCGAATAAGCTCGGGAGGGGTACAGCTACTCCGTCCTAACGCTCGTGTAGAATTTCTATTCATTAAACACACTCTTTTTCCCCCTGTAATCAAGCGCCCGAGTGTCCCATGCTTTTGATATAAAAATTGTTTGGAATTCTCTGTTTGATTTCGGAATGCTATAGAGAAATTTTAAGAACAAAAATGCGTAATCTCTCTTTCAACAATCCAGTGCCGATCACAACACAGATTTGTATAAAGTGGACGCTACCTCAAAGAGAGGTGTGAATTATTTTCGTGCCTCCCTTTTTACATTGGTTTGCATCTCAGAGTTGAGATAATTAAAGAAAGTATTGTATGTGGCTGAAACTGAAAACGGCGAGTGTTCTCTCTTTCAAGTTCGTTTGTTTGCAACTGTTTAAGTGGAAAACACACAAACAACTATTAAAAAAGAAATAATAGACCTGGATCTCGACCAGGCAGTGCTACGCGTGTTAATCCCCTGTCTATAGAAAGCATTTCAAACTTCTTTTGTTGAAGGATGAGAGTTACGTAAGAAGCATAAAAGGGTCTACGAGAAACTTGCATACCCATACTACATAAGTTATATACAATTTGTACATGGTCTTGTACTTCTACCAGCAAAACACATAGATAATCAAAAAAAGAACCAGTAGCATACAAGGATTTCATGTATTGCTATGAAAGTATTTTTATTTCTGCTATAGGAAAGGTGGTGTGTTTGAATTATGAAAAAACACAGAACGCACGATCTTACACAAATTATTATTGGTTTCCAGACTTAACAAATAACGATCTCGCATAAATGTTCGTCCTCTATTCTTACATGACTTAAGTGAAAGCTAAGTGATGTTCTCTCATAAAACTGGAAACGACAACAAAAACTGCCGTAGGTATAATTGCCGCAGCAAATGGTTATACAGTGACATCCAGCAAGAACTGGGTTGTAGCGTTAAATTTACATACGGTACATGTTTGTGTTTGTTATTCTTTTTAGAATTTTTAGGACATCATCAATATCAAAAAAATGAAAACACTAGTTTTCCATAATGAATTATATTAAGATTAATTAAATTAAAGATTTCTATGATTGTAGCGACACATTTGCGCCAAATGGCTGCAGATTAGCGGTAGTTTCGTTTTACATTGTCACATTCCTCATTAAACTTTCCACTGTAAACATTAACAAATGAACTTGACATTTTGCATACAACTGGACAAGAGTACAGTCTGTCACCATGCCAATTTTCAACTGTTTTTATGCAGGTGAAGCCCGGTTGCTAAGGACTTTTTAGGAATTATATCACTAATTCAAGGGCGAATCCGCGCCCGACTGAGTTTGAATTCATGGTGAAACTTTAAACGCCAATTTCTCCGTTAACTTCCTTGGCGCGCTGTCTAAAAATTGAACTTTCGATCGGGTTTTTTGCCCCTTTCCTTTTGCGTATATTTCAAGTGTTATATGTCATTTTAAAGCTAAGAATATGGAAATTTTGAATCAAGCAAAAACACAAAATGATTTTTGCGACTTTTGCCTCCCACCGTCGGAGCGGCTCACATATGAACTTTTACGACATTTGAGCATCGCAGAATCAAAATTCCTGATTAGTCTGTGGAGCACGGTGGAGTGAAAGCTCTTTATGTAGGGTATCTGTACATTGATTTTGCATGGTTATACAGCTGATTGCACACTGCTCCACATGCGTAGTGCATGCCAAAACTTCGAGAAGTTTTGTGAGAAGTAAATCTCAAGGTTTCACCCTAGTGTGAATGTCCAAACCAAAGTTTGCAAAGTCTTTTTAAACTTTGCAGTGATTTGTAATGGGAAAGCACCTATTGTTCTGCTCTTCTTGATTATTAGATTCTAGATCAGCTTTGAAAGGGATTTCTGCTCTTTGTCAAGAGTTAATTGATTAAGGCATCATGATAATTCATAGAAGTATAAAACTTAAGGATTTTTTTTTTGGAAAACCAAAAAATACACCCTAATGCAGTCAATGCAGTCTAGGATACATAAACTTGCTGTCTGTCAACTGCAGTGAATTTTGGGTTGAAGTTTCATCGTAATTTCAATGAAAAGTTTTATAAAAGATAGAAAAATATGTAAATCCTCTATAACATTAATGAGTTTGATGATAGTATTTAATTGTGTGTTACAGAAATGAAAGCGGCACAATGGATCTTGAAGGACTCAAGATTTTGCTTGAATTTGCCCTGGCGAGAGGGAATTTGGCGAGCATACTGAAAGCCCTGCAGTCTTTATTGGGTGAGTATTTTCCCTTCTAGACTCATTACCATTGCTAAAGACAAAATGACCAAAATCACATTTGGTAAACCTCTTTTACACAGTTTCAATATGTAGTAAAATTTATGTCATCAGTTTGAAAATATTTACAATTTTGAAATTTATCGAAAAATGACAACTTTGTCTTTCCAACCCCAGGGGTGTCTGAGCACAGATGGGTAATACCTTTGCTTTTACTCGTTGACTTGTCACCCATTGGAAGACAAAGGATTCTGTTTGGTTCCTGGTCATGAATATACTTACTCATAATGTGCAAGTGCTGAGGTATACTTATAGATTATCACACAGTCAAATTGTTTTTTTTTTGGGGGGGGAGGGAGGAGTTGATAAAAGCGTGGAGTTATAAGTGTACATGAGGTGTTTGTATGCATTTCGAATAAAATGACATCGGAACAAAACAGACTGTGCAACCAGTGAACACAGATGTGTGCACTCACTATGTGTAATCATTTATCACCATTGTAGATCACAGAGATAAGGAAATCAGTGGTGCTGTGAAGATGTTGCGCAATCTCAACACAGTACGAGACTCCATTCTCAAGAAACATGGTAAGTGAGCTACATTCGCGATTGTAATAATTGCCCTCTTATAATAGATTGGATGCACAACCATTAAGTAGTGATTTCTTATCTTTCTTATAATGTGTTGATTTGCGCACTTGAAATCCTTATTGACCCACTTAATAGGTTGGCTACAGAAATGAATGTGTCATGTATTAAAGATTGTCTTCATGATTTACACTCCCTGAAATCAAGTTATCAACCAAACAAGCTAAATCATTATATAATCTAAAGATTCACATAAATCTTCACCTCTAACAAAAGCTTTAGGACTGAAATGTCAAATTTTGTGAAGATAAGCGCTGAAAACTTCAAACAGAATGCACGCGACATACCATCAAATTCATTGAGTGAAGCGTCACTCACTAAAGTTGAATTTTACACAGTCGTTAATATAGTCATATTGCCAGACCTGATTCGTGTATTATGTAGTAAAAAATAAATACCTGCTAATCAAGGCTTTCAAGATAAAAAACTCACATGAGTATGATTGGATGATTGTCAAGCAATCTTTGCTACGGATGGGCTTAACCAAATTAAAAATTAGTAGGTTAAAGCTACATCCAGTGTCTGAAACCTAGACTAAATGCTGCTAAATATAACTTGAGCAGCAACCCAATTTAAAATGCTTTATCATTTATATTTCTAAAACTTAACAGCATATGAATCCCAAATTTTGAACACTGCATTTTTATCTGCCTATCTTTAGCTGGATCAAATTTGTAGCAGAAACAGTTTGGTGTGCAAAAAAACCCACGGTCGTCGACTCTATAGGAATTACAGATTCTCAGAGGCAACAGGTTAATATATGATTTGCCCTTCCTGTGTACAGGTACTCAGCTCAGTGTGACTCTGGCTGGATGTGATGGGGGTCAGATGGAGATATGGACCGCACCTGACAATGTCCTGTCTGGCAACTGGGCATCCAAAGGTAACTTAACTGATTTGTGGCCAGTGCTACTTTGCTCCTGAGAATTAAGATAATGGTATAAAGACACATACGAAAATCACAAAGAACCATTAAAAATGTTACAAATCATTATATTACACATTTGGAAGTACAATGTCCGAAGAGGAGGAATGTGTTGAAAGCAGTAGATTTCTTCATTCTCAGAACATTAATAAACATAGATTATGATTATTATTTATTTTTTTGTGGATGTAGATTGGTGTACTATTTCTGTTTGGTCCATTGGGTAGTATATTTTACCACATAAAAGTCAACATATTGAATGTAGTTTCAATGCATTCTGTGTACCGCCGGAGTGAAGCCGCAAAATCGTCCTCGGCCTCGGACGCAATCCTCGGGTCAAGGCCGGTCGAGGCCAGGAGAATTTTAGGAAGTGCAAATGCCGAATGTTGTCAGTTTCTCAAAAATAAAATATTGTTGAAACTAATAGAGAGAGAGAGAGAGAGAGGGTGTGAGAGTCGACTGTCGAGTACGCCCTTCTTTCTTACATTCTTTTGCTTTTCATTTTGTTCTTGATGTCAAAGCCAATTCATGCAGCACAGCTGCACTGACAATGACGTGACGGAGACTTTGCAATGCATGTGCGCATGCAATACTAGTATTGTAAAAAAAAAAATGCTTTGCGCAGGCGCCATTACGTTACAGTTTATCAATCTCTTGGTATTCTCATTTTAAAATTTACGTTCAACATTTTTTGTGAAGAGTGTCTTCAAAATAAATTAAATCAACATTTAGTTTATTTTATTCGTATTTGATTTATTGATTGTGAAAATGAAAAATTAAAATAACAATCCCTTGGCAATTGTTGCTACAATAATTTGGCAACACTACACATATACAAGATCAGGCATATTTTGTGTGCAGCTGTGTAAGACTGTCTGTTGGTGTGTTTGTATGTATGTGTGGAGGGATGTGATTGTGTACTGTTGGAATGTGGAGTTGCTTTGTGTGTGTGTGTTTAGGCTGGTTAATCCTCGGCCTCGTCCTTGTCCTCGGGTGAGCCGGCCTTGAATAGCAGACACTGGTACCGACACCCATCCATTCTTCCTTGTCTGTCCCCCATACAGGATATGTATCTGAAGTTAACACTAAGGTCAACATGTTCTTCACCAAGGACACACCGTTTCAGATCACTAAGGTCCAGATAAAGGTCAGTTATTCATCACCTTCACCACCACCACTTCCTCTTCCTTCTTGTCCCTTTCATCTTCCTTTTCCTCCTCCTCCTCTTTCTCTTCCTTGTTTTACTTTTCCTCCTCCTTTTCCCCTTTCATTTTCTTCCTCCTCCCCTCTTCCTTTTCTCTTCCTTTTCTTGTCCTCTTTTTTCCTCTTCTTCTCTTTCTACTCTTTCTCTGCTAACTCTTCTTCCTTCCCCTCTTCCCCTTTGCATTTACCTCCTCTTTCCCTCTTCCTTTTCCTCCTCTTCTCTTTTTCTCCTCTTTCTACTCTTCCTCTTTTCTTTATTCTTCCTACTCTTCTTCCTTTTCTCTTCCTCATGTTCCTATTGGCTCTGAATTTAATGTGCTTTAATCCTGTACTATATTCAATTGTCTTTATTCAAGTTCATAATTCATAATAAAGATACGGTACATGTCAATATTTTGCACAACATTCTCTTTCCAGGTAGCAAAAGGAGCGATTGGACCAAAATGTGGCCTCATATTTGTCTACAATGATCCGTAAGTTTACAGAATATGCTAGTTTTTTGCAATAAAGGAATATTTCCTTGAGTGTGTAGTTATGCACATATTTCTCATGTCCATTTCTTTGGCACTATACTACCATAGTAGGTATTCATATTCCTGAATTGTTATGTGTCAGTGAAGGAATGGCATTCAGAAATCTAGTAAGTTACTACATTCATGCAAAATTATGAAAAAGGATGATGATGAGGAGGAGTATGTTGATGATCATGATTATAATAATAATGATGATGTTGATGATAATGATGATACCAAGTTTTAGTGATGATAACGGTGGTGGTGACCAGGGGTGTAGGTACAAGGGGGGAGGGCTTGGGGGCACATGACCCCCCCCCCCACAAATTGCGTGTGCTCCCCCCAGGTGCCCCCCACAAAAATTATGACCGGGGAAAGTTTTTGACCTGGGATATGGAGAAAAAAAAAATTTTGTCACTAACTTACCCCCCCCCCCCCCACTGAGCGAGTTGTCGACAGCTGGCGTGACCGGAAACAAAAATTGACAGAGGATTTGGTGCCCCCTACAAAATTTCAAAGCCCCCCCCCCCCCCAGTGCCCCCCTACTGAAAAAATCCTAGCTACACCACTGGTGGTGACATTGTGGTGGAGGTTGTAGTGGTAACAGTGATGGTAATTATGGTGGGGGTGTTGAAAATGATGGTGATTTTGGTGGTGATGGTGACAATGATGAATTATCTGAGTGTTCAAACCAACCTTTTTTTATACCCACCCAATGCCATTGTACACAAAATGCAATGAATGCATGTTAAGAATTTTCATACAATCTGTTCATGCCTTAAGACATGCAGGTTAACATTCATAATGTTATTGTTATTGGCTCTAGAAAAATACACAACTTGATGTTATTGGACCTGACCTGAGTATATCACATTGTCACTTGTTTTACTTGTTTTTTGTTTGTGTATTTGTGTGTTTCGCATGTGACTATACAGGAAGGGCTTTGATTTGGAGAGACACTGTGCAACATTTGAAAAGTATGATTCCTGGACGGCACAAGACTACCGACTGTTTCAAGGTCTCAGGTGAGTACAGATTACCAGTCATTGGTGCAGGTAGAACAAGGCTTCGAGGCTCAAGGGGTTTTTAGGGTTTATTTTGCAAAATGTGACTGATTTGAGTTTCAAATGTATCAATTTGAGGGCTTTAACCCTTGACCAACAAAAAGTCACAGATTACAATTCTCAGTAGTAGACCAAAATGTGTCATTTGGGTTGACAAACTCATCTGAAAGAGTAATCTTTCCTCTACCTACTATCAAAATTTGGTGGCTTAAAACAAAACCACAACCAAGATACTCGCAGTTTTTCTAGACCACATTTTTTGGGGGGGACAAGTGCTTCCGCATGGCGCACGTGATTGAACATGCTATTTAAATCATCTTCTCTTCCGTTTCTGTGAAATTGCACCTCCTAACTCTCTCTTTTTTCAATCACTTTTGAATGGGTTAGGATAGTCCAATTTTAACAGTTATATATCATTTTAAAGCTACGAGTTTACTCCTTGGAACTATGTAGAAAAATGAAAATTCATTTTGGCCTACTTTTTGTTGGTTTTGAGCTGGGTGGTCACATATGTATTCATTGTTGTCGTAATGTTGATGTGCTGGAAAATAATGCGGTGAACGGGGGATTCTGCACAATGCACAATGAGTTAGGCTTAAGTCACACTTGACTGCGAACGCAGTATGATAACTTTATCTACAATTTATTGTATGATTTTGGGGAGCATTGCAGATGGCTAAGGGCTTTGACATATGTGTTCACATTATCTACAAGCATTGTGCGATTTCCTGTATGGGCCCTTGAGTTTGGGCAGGTGCAGAGGCTGTACGGAGATCATACAGCTATCATAAAGATATTGTGAAATATCAGTGTAGTCTCCTCAGCCTCTTCATAGATGTCGTACGATATTTTACAGATATTGAGAGATATCATAGAGAGATCGTACAAGATCATGACAGGGACTGCACATAGATCGTGCAGTGATGGTGTAGCCATTGTGTTGTTTTGAGTGTTCAAGTACCCAGTGCAAGCCCCATCAGTGTCAAATGCCATATTTCTTCCAGGATGGCTAGGACTGCAATTATCACTTGATCATTCTGTCTTATCTGCCTCTACTGCAACCGCAAATATGCTGCTCTAAGCCTATAGGATGGTATTGGCGGCATTTTCTACTTCATAGACTTCTCAGAAAAACTAAGATGAATGATGCAAAACTGTTGGGCATGGCCAATATATAAACATATTCCATTTAAAAATATTGGTTGGTCCATCCCACAAAGCCTCACAATGATCGTGCGACATGTGTTGGGTAGCCTCAGGCTGGGCACTTGATATCCTTATGATTTTACAGGTAACACACGATCAGCTTCAGGGAACCCTGCGCTGGCTGTGCGAGGATCGTGCGATGACTCCATGATGTTACAACCTCCGTACAATTTTTTTTGGGGCCCCCAAATACCTAGTATCGTACGATGACTGTACGATCAGTGCACAGCCTCGGTGTGATGTCCTTGCGTCAATCGTACGATGTTATCTTCGATAAGTCTATGGACTATGGGCTTAAAAATTTATCAAACTTCACACTAATCAAAATGTTAGAGACTACAATGCCGTATCGAGTCGGTGAAATCGTACGAAAATCATACAGTCAAAGCTTGTCACCCTAAGGAGATTGTATGATATGGAAGATACTATAAGTTAGGATCTAAGAACTGACAGAATTACAAGAATGATAACAGTTCATTCTTCTGTGACACATTTCAGGACCATAGGCCCTGTCAAAGTAGCTAGCAATGTTTACAATCATAAGAAACATTCACGAAAAGGTACTTTTCAGCACTCTCTTAAATACTTCAACATCAGTCATGGATTGTAGCAACTTTGTGAGAGCATTCTGAACTTTTGGACCATCAAATCATAAGGCAATCAGTATCAGATGTACAAATAACAACATTACTCAGAGCTGCAAGATAGTGAAATATATGACTGTCTGCTTCTTCATGATTGCAGTAGAGGTTGGCTTCTATTTCTCTTACTCCTCTCCCTTCAACTGCTCTGTAGCTGTATTAGACATCACCACAGTTTGCAAACAGTGAAAGAAATGTGCCAAGTTGTCATCTCCCAGCTGTTTACTAGAAACTCTACCAAGGCTTCTATGAACTTACTGTTTCTGAGAGCTTGGATCCAGTTACCTGGACCCTTTTGAGTTGGACCTGTGATTTGGTAAGCAACAGATGTTGAAGATAGATGTTCTCACTCTCTTTGATTGATAGAGATAGCCACTTGTCAGTGACAAAGTGGACATATCTCCACATTTCTCCTCCTTCAGTGCAGGATCTAAGAAATTACAGCAACCCAAGGCAATCAGCGTCAGATGTACACATGACAACATTGCTCAGACCTGCAAATGTTAGCAAGATAGTAAAATGTACGACTGTCTGCTTCTTTATGATTGCACCAGAGGTTGGCTTCTATTACCCTTTTTACTCTCCCGTCAACTGCTCTGTAGCTGGAGCAGACATCACCACAATTTGCAGAAAGTGTTTTCGTCCAAAAGATGTGTGTGAAGTTTTTTACCAGAAACTCTACCAAGGCTTCCTTGAACTTGCTGCTTCTGAGAGCTTGGATCCAGTTACCTGGATGCTTTTTGAGCTGGACCTTTTTGATTTGCTCAGAGCTGCAAATGTTAGCAAGATTGCAACCAATGTTGGCTTCTTCTTTCCTTAGTACTCTTCAGTCCACTGCTCTGTAGCTGTAGCAGACATCACCACAGTTTGCAAACAGTGAGAGAAGTTTGCAAAGTTGTCATCCTCCCAGCTATTTACTAGAAACTCTACCAAGGCTTCTTTGAACTTACTGCTTCCGAAAGCTTGGATCCAGTAACCTGGACCCTTTTGAGTTGGACCTGTGATTTGGTAAGCAACAGATGTTGAAGATAGATGTTCTCACTCTCTTTGATTGATAGAGATAGCCATTGTCAGTGACAAATTGAACCATATCTCCGTCTACCAATAGAATCATCTGAAGGAGAAATCTAGCTCCTCCAATAGTTGATAGTTGGAGGAAGAGCATAATTCATCTAATTACTAGAAACTTTACTAACTTGAAGTTACTGCTTCTGAGAGATAGGATCCAGTTACCTGAATCAATGGGGGTACGCAAAGCCAACCAGTTTACGCAGATGAAGCCACAGTGGTTGCTAGCTCGTTGCTATGAAGAGCACGAAGAGTCTGAAAGTGAAGAGGATGCGTATACACCTGTTGCTATAATGGATGAAAAACAGCATTGTGATGATTTGTAATACAGTCCTTTTCCCAAGTCCAAAATTTAAGATGAATAAACGACGAAATGACATTAAATTGTTGATCTAAAACAAAGACCAACAATTCCAGAAGAATCTATACACGAAGCTTTCCAAGATGATATATTTTTATTATGAAAGGATTCAGGGAATGTAGGTGGATGACCCGTTTTGCCAGAGCACCACTAGCACACGTCCGATCAACTCAAACTCAAACGGCAGTTGAATGCTTTTGAGTTCAAGGTAGACCTTCTCATTCTCTGTGATTGATAGAGATAACCACCTGTCAGTGACATATTGAACCATATCTCCATCTACTGAGAGAATCCTCTCAAAGAGAAATCTAGCAACTCCACCGAAAGTCAAGGAAAGTGCAGAATTTATCTGTAAGTGGAAGAAAAGAGATACATCATTGATGGTTGAATTTCTGAACATAAGAATGGTTCTTTTAAACTTACATATTTATTCATACATTTCCATTCATATAGGGGATAGCCCTGACAGGGAAAAGCTAATTTTCAAAGGGGTCCACATGTGAATGAAAATACAAGCAAGATAAATATAAAATGAACAAAATTAACAATCAAACAAATACATTAAAATATGGAATGAGAAATAAAGGTAACATTTATGCAAAATAAAAAAACAAAAAATGAATACAAACAAAAGAGTTTGTATAACATAATAATATAAGATACATCTTAAATTAATAATTAGATTAAATAATGACAAAAAAAACCATGAAAGCAAAAGTAATATAGCTATGAATAAAAAATAAATCCTAATATATCAAGAACTTTTACATTAAGAGGGTAAAAATTCAGATTCAGATTCAGATTTATTTATTGTCATGTAAAACATAAAATTTGATATGCAGTCTGAACATAAATGATGATACATAAAACACATGTCAAGAAAAATATATCAAATTATACTTAAAATACTGCCCCAAATGAATATACATAAAAACTCTCAAGACACAGAATAACATTCCACGCATTGAAATACACATGTTCAAAAAGGTGCAATATAGGCCTACTTGATGTTAAATGTTATGGTTGATTAGGATATTTATCTGAAATCTGCCTACCTGTCAGTTTCTTTGAGGCATCATACTTATGGGCCCTCACTTTAAGGTCCGCCCACTTCTTTTTGGTCTCCTCGGCCGTCCGCACATTCCCAACATTTTGAAGGTGACTGGCACACTTGCGCCAATACCTTTTCTTCCTCATTTCTACCTGTTAAAATTCAACTTTATTAGGATACATGATGATAAACTCATGAACTCATAATACCAGATGTTTCATGAGAACAGCCTTGGGCATTTTTTGCATTGAACCATGCACGTGACAAAGAGATAGAGGAACTGGTGTCTGGGGGTATTTCATACTTGGTATCAGATACTTTCAAAAAAGATTTTGAACCAAATGGGCTGCTACATACAAACTCCTCATTCTTGATGATTATATCCTCTGTAAGCTCAGCGTCATGTCCTAGTTTACTGAAAGCCTCTTTTGCTGTCTGATTCTTCTCCAGAAGTTTTAGAGGTTTCACTTTTCCTTTCCTGTTGAACAATGCTGTGAATTCCCATCCTGTAAATGCATGAAATCCTGGTGAAGACATGCAAAGTGACTTACCTAGGACTTCATAGTGACTTACCTAGGACTTCATACGTCTAATTCAAAGTGATGTATCTCAGAGAGTTGAAGTTACCAATCCAGCTTCTATCCACATCAGTACAGGATTTAAGGAATGACAGCAGCTGTGGAAGTCTTCTGCATTGAACCATGCACATGACAAAAAGATGGGAGGAACTGGTGTCTGGGGTATTTCATACTTCTGCCATATCCTTTTGTTTTGAAGTGAATGGTACAGGATACTTCTAAAAAGATCTTGAACCAAATGGACTGCTACAACCTTTCCATCTTCTCTTCGAAGTTTGCATTTAGATATCTCTGATGCAAATGTGTTGAGACATTGCCGTTGTATATTCTTCTCATACCATGTTGGATCTTCTTCACACTCTCAGATGAGTTGTCGTTCATTTGTTTTCCTGTCTTAGCAATGCTCAACATAGATTTCTTAGTTTCAGGTGATGCAGCTTTTACCTGTAGCAGTTGTACAAATTTCCATGATCAAGTTTGTGATCATTGGTAGCTATAGCATCCTTCAACATTATAATGATCTTCTTCACACTAGCAGTGTCTGTCTTGAATCTCTTTGGTTTCAGACCAGCAGTCACATCCTCTTTCTTACTCATGTTCAGATCTTCAAAGACGTGTGAAAGCACACTTGTCCAAAGGAAGTGGTATTCCGCCCATCATTGTCTAGCTGAGATCGAGTTGGTCAATGAAGCAATGCCAGTCCTTTGATTTGCCGCATCAGCATTGATTGTTTATTCCAACGTAAGATCGATAGGACTCCCTGAAAATGGCTTTGACGTTCTCTTTATGGAGAACCATCCCTTCTTGAATTCAGCATAAACTTCTGGATGATTTTCTAGTAGCATCAGTGATTGTTTATTCCAAAGTAAGATCGATAGAACTCCCTGAAAATGGCTTTGACGTTCTCTTTCTGGAGAACCATCCCTTCTTGAATTCAGCATAAACTTCTGGATGATTTTCTAGTAGCATCAGTGATTATTTATTCCAATGTAAGATCAATAGGACTCCCTGAAAATGGCTTTGACGTTCTCTTTATGGAGAACCATTCTTCCTTGATCTGAGCATAAACTTCTGGATGACTCTCTGGTAGTCTAACAGAAGATTGTCATTCTAGTATTTTGACCAATTTGTGTTTGCTTTGAATTGGCATCCTTACTGTAGTCATGAAAGTTATGCTCCTTCACTCCTTTAGACTTTTCAGTTCTTCCTGGATTGTGATTTTTGTGAAACCTGTGACAGACCTTTTTTTCCAAAACTCCAAACTCACTTAGCAAGTGAGGGCCCCCGGACTCTTTATTGACCTTGCCTTAGGCACTCGGGAGTTTTGTTCAATGTGCATAAAATCAGCTACTGGGGCATTTCATTAAATACTAAAATGATAAACATAGTTTTGCATTTCTTTTAATCATTAATCTGTTGTGTTTTTCTTATATTCCCCGGTAGAGCTGCATCAATAGGTGGCAAGCCGGACAATCCTGTGGCCTATTTCAGTCTTGACAGTGACTGGTAAGATTTCCAACTCACTTTGTAAACTTGAATACGATTGTTAAAAAATATAGCTTATGATTTATGTTCTACTCCAGTAAGTTTAAAAACTCTTTTAATTGCAGTAGCTAATCACATCTTACAGTATGTGCTGACTTTGTAACTTAAAGGGCATCAACATGATTGTGAGAAGTAACAAATGTCTGAAGAACATAATAAGTTGAAATATATACC
>JZLH01S0125327.1:0-12275 GCA_001188425.1 Eucidaris tribuloides
ATTATCACGGCGATTTGTGACTGCGTACTTGAATTTCAAAGCCGTATTCATGGGTATGATAGTATACAGTAGTTCCTACCAAATGCATAATTTCTCAATGAAGATCCACTCAATCACTATCACAAAATATCATTTACATGTAGCTATCAAATCTACCCCTTCTTGGCAGCCACCCATTCAAATTAACATTTCTTATTCTTTGGGTTGGGTCAATTGCAAATTTCTGAATTTCTCATATCTACAGCCTTGCAATCGGCAAGGCTGTAGGGCATTTCCGAGCTATTTGGATTGTCGCAGACAGGACATTTAGAAACTTCTTTTCCTTGTAAGAATAAGACTGCTGAAGAAATTAAGCTAATATTTGTACATGTGAAAGACCTGTGGGCTGTGGCTGTGGGAAATAAATATCGGAAAAAATTGGGCATTATGCATCGCTCTGATTGGTCGAAAGTGCAGCGTCGCGGACAGGACGTAATGCGACATGGGTTTTGAAATGAAGTTGTACAAGTCTAAAAGTCTGTGAGTTTACAGGACTTGATGAAATATGATATTGATACAAATGAAGCTTGGTAAATGAGGTTTACATTTATTAGTGTGGTTAATAAATATTTGCCACCGTTTACTAATTACTTGCAAGTAATTAATTAATTGCAGCGTCGCGGACAGGACATTTTGGAGTGTCACAGACGGGGCATTTTGTCGCAATGCTATATTGTATACGTTTAACACATAAAGATATAATTTAATGTTTTAAAACCTCAATCACACGTAGGATAAAAAATTTCAGAAGACTTAGTAAGAACCTTAAGAATATATTTTGTCTTAAACAAAAAATATGAACCCGAGTACCACAGATGATACACACACACTAATGCACACACAAATGCACACATTATTCACATTCAAATGCAAATACTGTACAACTATGCACCACCAACAGGTGCATACATCTACCTTTAATTTTCTTCTAAATAGATAACACAAACACTCCATAATGCACACCACATAACACACAAACATACTTTACACACATACACACAAATACAGACACATATAGACCACAACAAATAAAACTACATTTTATGATATTTAAATACATTGTTCGCTGTCCGGACAAAAATGTCCTGTCCCGCGACGAAAAATGTCCTTCCGCGACGTTTTTGTCCGCGACGACAGATTTTCATTAGTCTTAACTTAATCAAGGTTTTTCTAACGATTCTGATTTATAGTAGATATTAACTGCCGCGTCCATCTTAATCCAGAGAAAATTAAGTCTACTTTATGAAAGTGCCAAACTGCAGAGTAATTAAAAACTTTATTGATTCAAAACGTCGGGGGGGAAAACCCAGGACAATTGCCTTTATGACAGCCAATCAGAAGAAAGCATTTCTAGAAGGGGTTGCCATGGTAACCATTTCCTGAATTTACATGAAATGCTTATTATGTCCTACACATTAGATATTGGTGTAAATTATCTTTTTGCATTTTAATGTAAAAATTTAAAAAATGTGTTTGTCCCTGTCCCGCAGACGCAAAATGCTATTTTGGGGAAAATCACATTTTTCATGACTTTCCACCAACGTTGTGCAGAAAATCCAAAAATAAGTACAGTTAACTTCAGACATTGCACATTCTCAAATTAACATAAAATAGTAATGAAGTTGTACATCTCATTTTTTAAGATTCATGTGCAAATAGCTCGGAATGCCCTGTAGGTGACACAATCTGAGACATCCAATATCGCTGAAGTTCCTTTCCTCCCCACATTTGTCAGTTTACACAGATAAATAAACACAATGAAAACAGATCAATACAAATCTTTCCTAATCCTCTTAACAGTGAGATCAAATCCCCCGTTACGGAGGTTTGAGTCAGCCTCCCGAACGGGGTGTCTTTGACGCCGAAGGTGATATCGTTATCAAATTCCACACAAGCCCGAGCAAGGTCACCGCTCCTATTAGATAAATTTTAGTCGTTTTATGCGTGGATTTCGCACGCTCGTGTACCCTTGCAACCCACACGTTATCCATATAGCTCGTGTAGGACAAAGTATATTATATCGTTGTCATACGAATTAAGGCTTCCCATTCGGGTAAAAATATATGATGTTGAGTATGGGCCTAACCATGGAGGAACCAGGAAATTGGTATAACGTTTACATGAAAGAAGTGAAATAGTAATGTAAAATAGTACATGTATAGGCTCATTCTTGTTGTAGGAATGGGACATTGACCACACAAGTAAGAGTGAGAGTATGCATCACACGCTTGAATCTTGAGTGTGAAATCTGGGCGATCGTGCAGCTTGGACCTTGCTGTCGGAAATTCCATTATGCCTGTTGGTTGTGACGAGCTATGGCTCACGCTATGCCTATGCACTGTGTTCTAGACGAGCTCGCTCGAACTTGTGACTTACGTTCACAACATATCATGACTCAAAAACGTCAGACATAGCTACGTCACAACCGACTGGCATAATAATGGACTCCATTTCAAACTTTAATTTCCAAGCTGCACAACATGCAAATTCTACACGCAGTTTTAAGTCTGTGAGAATACATTTGGCGAAATCTCACTCTTACCTTCATGTCAATACATCTAATTTTAAGCAACCCCATATCTAGAGAGAAACCGGGAGATTTTGTAATCACACATCTATATCATTCCGCACACGACACAGTATACACAATAACACGCATACCACGGTCACCGCACACGTACACTGGCATATACACGACGTTCATTCACGGCCGTCATGCATAGTGCACTACGGGCGTGTATACATCTACGGACTCATTGAACAGACTAGATACGAGTCTACCAGCCGTTTCAAAGCAGCGCGTACGGGTCTGTATCTAAACATTTATTCAAATTCCTTTAAAACGCATCGGTAAATTCTATTTTCCCTCGGTTAGTCTCATCAAAATAGACCAAAAATTATTATGTTGTCGTCAAAACGGTGCCGAAATGAGAAATAAATGTGCCAAAGTTCAGAAGTTCTTTCTGTGGAGCGCAGCGCTGGTACTCGCGCACAACGTTCGCACGTAAAGTAAGTGAACAATAACAGTGTGTGTGCGGACTTCGCGCTGTGAGATCCTGTGCACGACGTCAAATATACCTCATATGAGGGATCCCCTCTTCGGGCGAGTTGCCCTCACTGCTTAATAAAATACCCTCCTGGCAAGTCCAGCCAGTTATTCACAGTTCACACCAACTTCATGTATGAATGAAAGGGGCATGTCTACTTACAAAAAGTGCACATTGGAGAATCATGGGGTAATTACTGGTTTGCAGGCACCTTGTCCATCGTGCTCCGCAAATCATGTTTAGCCACTCTCTACTTCACTTTCTTTTAGTTCGGTTTATTTGATGAAAATTCTTTTTTTACATACTACAGCATGTTTCTTGTTCAAAATTCTGAAATATGGGACAAACAGGCATCCCCGGTAGGGTTGGTTAGGACACCAGGACAAAGGAGCCATATATGGGACATCTGGTCACCCTGATCAACATTCACCATTAATGCTAGCCAATGGCATAAATCACTGCTGACTAGCCAAAATAATTATGTAACTATAGTCTGCATGGCTAGCCAAAATATTACTTTAGTGTCGCATGAAACATTACAAAGAATTAAGTATTCTGGCGGACTACCCAAAATTTACACTAAACGTGGAATATTTCGCGGTGTGAAAATTTTTGCGCATTTCACGCACGCCGATGATAGCGCAAAAATAAAAACACATATTGTTTTGGCAAAGCTGATCAACTTTTTTTTCACTCTTTCAGTGTCTTTCGTATTTGTATGCGTGGCTGGCTGCAGAGGTAGTGTTGTGGCCCTTGTGTTGTTTGATCTGTATTTCAGTTTTCTGTGAAATCAAAAACATGCGAAATGTCACAAAACTCTACAAGTGCGAAGAATTAGTCGCACGAAAATTTCCACTTTTACAAACCGTTAAAGGTAAATGACATGATTGGGGTTACGGTAGTCCTCAACTTCGGGTAAAACTCTTCGAGAATCAAGTAAACTAGACGCAAGGATTCTCGTGTAAAGATTTTGTAGTCAAAATATGATTCATTTTAAAGTAACTTCCATCACTTTGCCTTGTGATAGGCAAATCTGTTGTGTGGGTTTCTATGGGATTTATTTCTCTCAAGCCTCTAGAGAATTAAACTGCTTGTAAGTTTGATTCTCCTTAAGTTAACAAACTCAAGTCAAGGCAACTCCTTCCAGGCAGGATATCCACTCCAGCTGGTGATGTATCGTTGGTATACATGTACATGTATCTCTCAATCAGTTTGGTTCTGAAGGCATTTTTTATTTCTCCCAATCATGTCACTGACCTTTAACTAGTCCACCTGACTAGTTAAAAAAAAATTAAGCTGGGACCCTAGTCTGCAGGCACAGACTTTATTTTGGCACTTAAATTTTACAGTGCCTTGAGCCAAGACTAATCTTGTGGCTCAGTGCTTGTACGGAGCAGCTATAACACAGGGCCTATGGAAGAACTAGTCTGCAGCACAGATTGTTCAGACCCTGACGGACAAGGGTTTATGCCTGTAAACTACTGGGACCCCTGGATTATATCCAGGACAGTTTAATCATGTTATGATTGCCATGTTGAAAACACTTGGTCAGAGCACGACTAATCCTCTGGAATGTAATTTGACCCAAATTGTTATAATACAGGCCAGACTTGAGGCCAAGTTTGGTAGCCTTGGCCTTGGTCTGAGGCACCTGCACAAACCTTTTGGAAGGGTAGTGTTTTGGGGTGGCCTTGACCAATAGACCTTGTGTCCTGAAACTTAGCGAAACCACCTGCAGGGCTCAACAAACCCAGATGCTCGATTGCCTTGGGGCATCTGAAAATCACCATCAGGCACTCAGAAAAAAAAAGAACATGGCCGATTGGGCAGTGCCTTTTTCGGCAATGATTGACTGACAAAAACTGCAACTTGCATCTAGATCAATTGGCATGCAGTGCAGTCTGTTTGACAATTCATCAAGTGATTGTAAAGATATTCTTGCATGCTTTATGAGATCTTCTCTCTTCTGTGCTTTGATGGCAAAATGGTCAATGCATACATGCAAAGCACTCGATACATGTACATGTATGTTTGGGCATGTGCATACGTAAAGGTACAGTACAGTTCGGTACACATTATATACATCATGCATATGCCTCCCCAAGCGGCACGCCTGCTCACGCCGTCACGGCCAGCCGCTGTGCTTCGGTTTTGCTGTTGAATTTTCTCACTAGACCATAATTTTATGGTGGAAAAATTTGGGCAATTGGATTTTGCTGTCGGGCACTTGAATTTTTCAATGTAAGCGCCGACTAAAGCAGGTAAAAAAAACTATTTTTGTCAAGACCTGCACCTGATACATCATTGTAAGATTTGAACAAGTTTGGAAGCTTTATGGTCATTGATGTTATTGATAGGCACCAGAGATGGAGTCGAGGCCGATCATTCCAAGTCACGTGACCTCTGGAAAAATATTGTCCCATAGACGTTGTTCACATGACTTGGTCCGAAGCCAAGGCCAAGGCCGGTCACAACTCCATCCCTGATAAGCACTATGAAATTTACATCATAAAATGAGTGTATTTCTTTTCATTTTACCGCTATGGTGTAATTGGTGTTACCAAAATTTGGTTAAAATTATGCTTGAAATATTAAATAAATTACACAAGCATTAGGGGTGATTATGAAAGGTTTGTTTTGTGTTTCACTGAATACATGTAGGCCTACTAGTAAAGTAGTCCCTACTTGACACTAGCATGATTGCAGAAGTTCCTTGTAAGTATAGTGAAACAGTATGTATTCCCTTTCAGTACAACCTGCACAGGTGGTGAAGATAAAATGTCTCTTCCGTTGTACAGTACAGGCCTACCACTTGACATTGACATGACTGCAGTACTTCCTGGGAGAGTGCGGTATTGTTCTGCTATGACTGAGAATGAGGAATACATGTACAGTAGGCCCTACCTATTCCAGTACCACTACCAGACACAGATTACGTCACATGCAAAGTCATGATGGTTTGTTGCCATGATGCTGAAAGGATGTGGAAATCCATACACCTGTATATTCATTGGCATCATTGCACATGTATGTTTGACAGTGCCAAAGATATTTTGAGCTAGCTATTGTTCACTCATATACTGAAGTTGGAAGGCCGAGCTCATTTTGTTACAGAGGAAAAGAAAAAATGGTGGAATGGGGCTCCAGATTTAAATCCAACACCGGAATACCTCAACTTTCAGTGCAGGATCACAGGTCTACAGGACTCACCTGAAACATCGCTGTCGGATCGGATCTTGATGCCGCGGATGGTGACAGGTTCAGAACGCCCCGTCCCATCCCCGTGGTAGGGATAACCATCCTTGAGACGAGTGGAGAGCTCGTCCTCTCCTAGAAGCACTGCCTCCGTCCTGCAGCCAAATCACAAAACAATTGAGAAGAAATCCTAAAATTATTAAACTTAAGTTTTATTTCTACAAAAAAGAAAGAAATATTTTCATACCACTGTATAACATTATTTGTTTTCATTAAATCTGTTTGATACACATATTGCTGGTTTCATATTGAGTTGACAAAACCATCTGGGTAAATATTAAATGAATTGTGGAAAAATATCTGACACCAATAATACAAATCTAGAGTTTCTACCAGTTGGCCAAATCTCAAGTTTTAATTTGAGAAGATAAAGCCAGAGCCACTTGCTAAAAACAGGGCTATCGTATTTGTTACAGTGTAGGGGGCACTGTTTTCTCTCTCCGATTGAAGATTAATACCTCCATGTACATGTATGAGACATACATTAGTTTTTGTCACCCATGATACACAGTTGGTATGACCAATACGATTTCTTTCCCAGTATAAATTTCCCCAATTAATTTTTCGTATCAGTGAATTGCTCACATCACGTCTGTATAATGATAGAACATCATCATGAGAGCTCTCCTGTCATTTCTGACAAACAAATTTCTGAAAATGAAGAAGGCGAGTGATATAGATGGGCTGGAACTTTTAACTGAAGTAAACAAATGAAAATGCAGGCCAAACAACAGATGACGACCAATGACCATCAGTTTATATTGTAAATCATCACACAATGAATCTTTACCTTGATGGTGTTTCAGAATCAATTCCCAATTGTCAGTCCAATGACAGTACACTAAGTCACAAGAAGTAATTGACCAAATTTTCAAGCGTTTTGTTGAGTGTACGCCACTAAACTGACTGGACATCTGTATTCTGCTATACATGTCACATTTATGTGTTATGAAGTGCTTGCGCTTGGACACATCTTCTTTTAGTTTAAAGCAGTGGATCTCATTTGAACATCCCCGCAGACCAGGAAGTAACCCATGCTACCTATTAGGCTATGATGGAAGGGCATGTTGGCTGAAATCTGAGGGGCCAGTAATACCTAGAATTTGAAAAAAATGGCAAAAGAAAACAATAGGCTATGCCATTATTTAAGGTACGCTTCTATGGTAGGAATTTTGTCTCTGAGAAAATCATCAGATTCTAACGGTCACCATAATTCACTAAAATTGATTTTCTATTCTTATATTTTGCTAAAGGTTCCCAGATGCTTCTTCTTCTAACTGCCATTGTATTTGTACACAATGTTAGTTTAGCATGCAAAAGAGATTGCCCTTGCCTTTAAAATGAATAAAATCATTTGAACCACAGTATGTGGATATAAGACTTAATGCAACAGAGGGCATAAAATTAAGTGAAAAATAATCACTTTCTTTTGATCAAGAGTACATGTACATTTTTCTTTTGGGCCAATAAAAAAGACCGTTCAGCGATTTTTTACCTCTTGAAACTGACTGGTAAGGCCCTGAGCCTCTGAACTAGTTCTAGTACATGTAGACTACAAAGGTACTCGTGCCAACTTGGTTTAAGACACTGTTTTTAGAACTAGAAAACGGCACTGACGCCCCTACCCATAGCCGCGATCCGGCATCTCGCAACATCATAATACCGCAAATTTCATTTGTGTACATATTTATACTGGTCAAAAGATTAAACTTGATGGTCCCGCGAAAAACATGAGTGTATAGAAAAAATTCGGCTGCAGAAAAATATAGTTTCAATGCCCTGGAAGAGACATGAAAAACAAAATAATAATATAAAAAAACTAATACTAACTAATGAATTATATTGATTGCCTATCCCGGTTATACCCTTCCGGGGCCCTCATACTGGATTTTTGTTGTTGAATAAGCACATTTGGAAGTGGAACCAACTTAATCAGTACTTGATATGAATACGAATGAAAATAAATTTCTGTTATTCTTTGAATAAATTTGCATAAATGTAGCATAATAGATTAATGGTATGACAGTTAAGAATTAGCGGGTAGAGTTTAGTGTCCAAGCTTAGCTCACCAGATAAAGCAAGACTAAATCAAAATTGCGTTTGAGAATTTGAATGAGAAGAAGCATTTTTGTTAATATTTATTAGTTGATTTTGAATAATTTGCATAAATTTGCATAATGTATTAATTTTAAATTTACCATAATTGATTAATTTCACAATTTTGTGTAGACAGATCTTGAAGCGCCACCTAGCCCTATCAGATCAAACAACAGTAATGAATCGGTCAAGAACAATGTGAGAGATACAAGCAATTTTTAGTATTTTTGGCATTTAATTTTGCATAATTACTAAATTAATTAATGGTAGTTATAATTTCAAAATTCTGTGTAGAGTTTTAGATGTGCATATCTCAGCCCTTTTCAATAAAGCAATCACAATAAAAATTATGTGAGAAATGAAGCGAGAAAGAGCATTTTTTGAATGATTTCAGAAAAATTTGCATAAATTTGCATAATTGATTTTATTTAAATTGCCATAATTGGATTAATTTCAAAATTTTGATGTAAGAAGTCTTGAGCCCCACCTATTTTTCACTATCAGATCAAACAAACAGAATGAAAATCGGTCAAGAAATGTGGGAAAAGAATCAATTTTTGTTATTTTGTAGGTATAAATTTGCATAAATTACCATAATTAATCAATGGAGTATAATTTCAAAATTCTGTGTACAAGTTTAATGTGCATAACTCAGCCCTACCAAATAAAGCAATCAAAATCAAAATCGGTTGAGAAATGAAGGAGAAGAAGCATTTTTCGTGATTTCGAATAAATTTGCATAAATTAAAAAATATAATGAATTTCACGATTCTGTGTAGAAGTTTTAAATCCCCCACCTAGCCCTATCATATGAAACAATCAGAATCAAAATCGGTTGAGAAATGACGAAGAAGAAGCATTTTGAAAACTGTGGACGGACGGACGGACGGACGGACGGAAGGACGGACGGACGGACGCCGGACGCCACGCCATGGCATAAGCTCATCGGGCCCTTTGGGCCGGATGAGCTAAAAAATTGTCAAACTTTGCAGTCTGACATACATGTACATGTATCTGACAGTATTTGAATGGACACATAAACACCCTTCCTACAGGTAGAACACAAAACTTTGGACATTTACATGTAAATGTATGCAGTCATAAGCAAACTATGGGCACATGAATTATTATTCTCAGCTGATGAAAATTCTGCAATACACAAGTCTATGGGGGTAAAGAGGAATGGTCGCTCAATGATTTTCACTTTTTCACTTTTTAAAAGTATTTTGAACAGGGCTTTATTTTTAGACCTTATCAGAGACACTGGTAGCATGGGGAATTGTTCAATGCATTTAAAATGCATGCATGTACTGACCCCAGCTGAAAGGCTAACAATGACCACAAGTCAATCTCGGCAAGACCATAGTCCCTCTGGAGATGGGGATGGAGGTTGTTACAAGGTTACGCAAGTGATGTGCAAATTCTCTTGACCATGAGCTGCTAAGTACTAAACCTACATGTACATGATGAAGAGTACTGATTTTATTTACATGTAGGCCTATTCCTCAACAATAGTGACCATGTACAACATACACAAGTACATGGACAAAGTGCAGTAGACCTACTGTACGCCTAGATCTACACACAGTAAGTCTATGGGAGGAAATGGTCACGGGAATGATGGAATCCAATCAACTTGTAACAATTTTCACTTTTTTAAAGCACTAAATTATCATTTTGAAATATAATCTTTTCAGGGGTTTGTTTTTAGACCTTATCAAAGACACTTGGGGCGTGGAGGATTACGTTCATGTGTAGCTCACATTTTTTTAATGTGGTAAATGTTAGTCAGTGGCTTTAATACATGTAGGCCTACATATAAAAATACACAAAATTGAACTTGAATTGAACAACACAATTCTTACGTACATGTATATTGACATTTTTACTTGCACATATTTCTGAAAATTTTCACTTGCCCAGAAGCAAAATTTACATGAAGTTTTCCTCCTCCAATCTACTTTCATTCCTTTAACCCATTCAAATACTAAGACCACATATTTGTGGTTTGCCTTTTTATCTTGGGATGTGGCTGCATTTACCCGATCTAATGAATATGCTAAAGTAGAGAAAATATTAGCTATTCAATGAACAGGGTGCTACAATGTCATAATTAATATTTATTTTGTTATGAATATTTAAATGACATTTAACTAGAATATTCATTAAACTTATCAAATTGGCAACAGCTGTTGTTCTGATGAGGCTTTGGGTTGTTCCACTTTGTTGGTGGGTGATGTATTGAACTAATTGAGAAACATATTGTACGGACGTGTTTTTCTTTTAAATGTCGTTTAAAAGTGAAATCTATTCAATCAAAAATTATTTTTAATCTTAATTTCACAAGAAAAATAAGATCTTAAAAATTTCCCCAATAAATAATTAATTAATTACACTAATGTTTGACACATCATTCAATACCCATTACCTTTTATATGTAATAGACTATTCCAGTATGTTGCCGATTTGATGAAAAAGCAAATTTGTAGTGATTATTTTACCCTGGACAGGCTCTAGTATTGAATGAGTTAAAGGCAAGGTTCACCCTGACATCAAGTTAATTTAATAGAAGCAGAACAATGAAAGAAACATAATAATGAAAGTTTGGCGAAAATCCACCAAAGAATAACAGAGTTACGAGGTTTCAAAGTTTTAAATTTGTGACGTCACATGCGTGCAGCTCTCCATATGTCATGTGATATAAATTACATAAAAGTGCCGTTTCCTCAGAAATTTGAAAGTGATTTTAACTGTACATTCAATATATTATCAGAAATATTATTAATTCATACATGCTTCTGTGAAAAAGTCCCATTCAGTTATCGTGAACCATTAAAAAATGGCAATTCATGGAATTTATATTACATGACATATTGGGAGCTGCTCGCATGTGACGTCACAAATTTAAAACTTTGAAACGTCATAACTCTGTTATTCTTTGGTGGATTTTCGCCAAACTTTCATTAATATGTTTCTCTCATCGTTCTGCTTTTATTAAAACCAACTTGATGTCAGGGTGAACCTTGCCTTTAAGCCCTAATTCCCAGTCAACCCTCACAAGGTCAATCAACATCCTTCTCTCCAGGCATGTTCCTTGATCCTCTTCATCTGGTTATCAAATCCCTTCTCCAGATCCCCTCATAAATTGCTGAGTATATAAATTATGAATGAGATGGAAACACAGTTTGTCAATCAGACCTCA
This sequence comes from Eucidaris tribuloides, assembly GCA_001188425.1. Lineage (NCBI taxonomy): Eukaryota > Metazoa > Echinodermata > Echinoidea > Cidaroida > Cidaridae > Eucidaris > Eucidaris tribuloides. Next base: position 11,641 of record JZLH01S0125327.1, read on the forward strand.
AACAAGCACATACATGTAATGTATCTGACATCTGAATTAAGTCTGTCCCAGTGTTATGAAATGGAGTTGGACTATTATCCCAAACTAAGCAAAATGCCAGAAAGTATCCACAGTGACAATTTCTGTTGATGAACAAAGGACATATTCAGTATGGTACTGTGAATGATGTACATGAGGTACATGATGTAATGTACATGTAGCTAAAACTACTGCATGAATTTTGAAACAACTTCCCTTCAGAGTCAAAAGGGTAATCATTGTTGCAGAACCACGATTTGTGTCGCAAATTAATTCATTGTATCAAAGCATCCTGTAATGAATGGCACCAGCTTTGTTTGGACACTGACAAAAAGGAAGAACAGTCATACTGTAAGTAACTCTACCCCAAGAACTTCCTTTTATTGTTTTCCTTCCATTTTTTCCTGTCTATCACATACAGTATAGTTTTGGCGAATGTTTTCTGAGGCACATTCATACTGTATGATGCAGGCAGTAGGCCTATACTGTATGTGAGATATAAATAAGAGGTTCGGTTGGGTCTTTAGAAAAAACACACTCAAATGTTGTGTTCTTGACTTTAGTATCAGTTTTATTAAAAGAACTAACCAAAACTGCAAAACAGGATATGGATGCAA
>JZLH01S0125332.1:8307-22671 GCA_001188425.1 Eucidaris tribuloides
ACGTCACAAATTTAAAACTTTGAAACTTCATAACTCTGTTATTCATTGGTGGATTTTCGCCAAACTTTCATCAATGTGTTTCTCTCATTGTTCTGCTCTTATTAAAACCAACTTAATGTCAGGGTGAACCTTGCCTTGAAGGAAGAAATAAAACTACCGGACAGAAAGTTTCTGTCAAAGCCATTGGCGTAAATCCGTGACGTCATCCTTTTCATGGGGGGGGGGGGATGAATAGACCCCCCCCCATGAAAAGGATGACGTCACGGATTTACGCCAATGGTCAAAGCCCATTGCAATACCCAATTGTAATACAATCAATCTTGTCCACAACGAAACGATCAATAAGTCGCAATGGAAGTTTTTTATGTAAATCCGATAAATAGTCGAGTTGTGTTGTAAAAGTTGATTCTGGAATTCTGATATTTTCTTAAAGTACACGTATGTCCACCTATATTTTATCTGTCCAAATTTGAGGACCAGAAGTGATTCAGAAGTATGATTTTTCTTAAATTAAAAATTTTGCCGAAATTGATCTCCACATCTCGAGATTACCCATGATGTAACCCTAGTGTAATTCTTCTTATCCAACATCTACCAGTCCACCTGTAACAATTTTGGTATCATGACAAAGCTACCTTCATGAGCTATTCAATAACGGTGGCTAAAGAACCAAAAGGGATTTTCCCATCCACAGTTCTCTTTTGGAAAGTGACTAGTTTTACCGAGCTTTCTGCGGAAGTTGTCAAAGACCTCCTGTTTAGCATGAATGATCACTATCTTTTTAGCCTTTTTTCTCCGCTTTCCTGATATTGGCTTAGGTGTTAGTTCAAATTTGTGAGCAGGATTTTAAGCGGGTTTGCTTCGTCCATCCTAGACAAATTATAACTCATTTTAAAGCTTACATGTGGAGTCTTTATTTTAAAGGAGACATTTATAGAAGAACCATAAATATGACGATATACATATCTACAGAGAGCTTATAAGCCGTTAGCAATGAACTTGAAATGTCAATCAAGCAATATAACCTCCATAAAAGGAAATTAGGGAAAATCACCAACTCGGATAAGTTTGTCGTATTGCTGTCCGAAAAGACGGTTTAGCTGTGACGTAAGAAAGGATTAGTGGATTGGGCACTATTCCGGTAGTTGTTAGCTTATGCGTATTGGAGCTGAGAGAGGACAACACTACTTGTGTGTTATTCTCCTAATTGACGAAAAAGAGTAGGCCTATACTGTGATCGTATTGGCAATTAGTCTATTATTCGACAGACTTAATGTTAGCTAATATGGTTCTATCTATAGGACATTTGTGTTTGGAGGAAACGTGAAAAGGAGAGGAAAGGACCGACTGTAAAGGTGTTATACGGCCGTAGTATTTTATGCGTTATTTGGAGGTCAGGGTTCGAGTCTTCGGGCGATTTGCAACTTTGACGTTATCAGGACGGTAGACTTACTCTTTCACACTATAGGAAGAATGCAGTTGAATATTGATTAATAATGAATACGATATCATATAATAAGAAAGTAGAACAAGTAGCATGGCGAAAACTTCGTATATTTCCAGACGAGCATGGAATATGAGTCGTTGGCGATTTGTGGGTTCGATCATGCGCGAGTAATGAGTGTGGGGCAGTAATGAGACTTTAGCAGGCTGGAGTTTATGATGCTCGTTGCAAGCATGTAGCTTGCCCACCAGCGCTTGGCGGCACTGCGGGCTGGTTTCATATAGATAAATGCTGGCGGATTTACTTACATGCGCGTTGCATCGAACAAAGCACAAAACAAGTGTTGAGATTAAATTATACGCGCAGTTTTGAATCTTAGACTTTATATGATCAGAGAAATGATCGAATCGAGAATATGTATTCTACAATAGTAGACGTTAGTTTAGTTGTCGAACGCATTTTAAGTTGGTTTGTCGGGTTGTGTTTTCAAGCTAATTTCCAGAATAAGGGGCTAAAGCTCCTCGGGCGCGGTTTGACGGGTGAGTAAAACAGAATTTTCGGAGATTGTCCTCATGTTCCGTGCAGATATGATAATAAATGACTCAAAGGATATGTTTTACCAGAAGAGGACAATGTATGTCGGACATTAAGCAATTAACAATAATTAGCCGTTTTGAGGTTGGAGTGACACAACAGGCTTAATGAATCTGTAGGGCATATGACGTTATATAGGCGTACCGTCGCGTGGCTGCGGTGTAGGCGTATCGGGTGTAGACGATCACAAATAAAAGGACCTATTTCTTGTAGGGGTCGGAGAGGGGGGGGGGGGGGGGGGTTGTGGGAGAGGGTCAATTTATCGCAATTTTATTTTCATAAAACCCGAAGCTGACACACTTTCATGGCATGTTAGCTGCATAAAATGTTTAGATAACTCATTTAATTATAAAGTAAACTAAATTTGTTGAATTTAATTTCCTATGAATATCAACTTTAAAGCACACGTTTAGTTTTGGCGATTTTTTTATTTGAATTTTTTATGCTAAAAGTCATATCGCACCAATAACAGACTCTGAATGTCTTAAGGTTTTTTTTTTAAATTAATTAATGAAAAGTCTCGGGGGGTGGGGGGGGGGTGGGGGGGTGGGCGAGATTTTCGACTACGTTTTACATTATAACATCCAAAGCGTTAATAAGGTGTTAAGGTTATCTGATTATACTGCACCTCGTCAGAAAGATCAGAGTCTGATCTTTCTGATGAGGTATAATTGGGATAACCTTAACACCTTATCAACGCTTTAGATGCTATAATGTAAAATACAGTCGAAAACCTCGGGGGTATACCCCCCCCCCCCCGAGATTTTCATTAATCAATCAAAAAAACAAAAACAGAAAGACATTTAGAATCTGTTATTGGTGTGATATGACCTTTGGGCATAAAGCTTTCAAATAAATTAAAAAAATCGTCAAAACTAAACTTGCGCTTTAAGACTGTGTGAATTTCTTATTTTTTTCCAACTTACGTACGGTGCGTGTTGTGGTGACAGGTCATATAATAATAAATTATATAGAAAGGACTGAATAGAAAGGTCTTGATTATTTATGACACTGTATTGCACCATGCTATTAATACTTTAATCATATATGCACCTGCAGTCTGTGGCCAAGCTATACCGTAGATTGCCAATGCCATAATGGGATAAAGGCGTAACGAACAATCTTCACCGAGATGAATAGTCACGTCTGCGTCAGTGGAGAATAGAAAAACATGCCCGCCAACCAGTACGATTTTCCAGGGCAGTTCTGGACTTACTACAATTATTAGGCGGTACGGTAAATAATTAAAAGTTTACATAATACAAAGAAATGATATTAGAGTGAGAATGAGAAAAATATTTCAAACAGCTAAACAAAGGTTTTCTTAAGAGAAAATAAAATGAATAAAATATACATTTTGTTCCGTCACTCACCAGTGAATGTAAACACGTCATTTCCATTACAATTTGGGCATTGTATTCAAATCACTGTAGTAACAAAGGCATTTGATATCATTTATTTTGTTCATTCATGTTCTATTCTTATTATAATCTACGTTTTTGTTGTTGGGGGCACCGCCTAGTAACTGTAATAAGGTCAAAACTGCCCTGAAAAAAATCGTACTGGTTGGCAGGCCGGGTATGGAATAATCTTATAGACAACGCCATCTATAGATGAACGTACTGTCAGGAGGAAATAATCTATCCAAATTGTATCGCCTACAACCAAAACAACAACAACAACTTGTATCTGCTTATATATTCCTTGGTATGAATTGTACTTGTTGTTGTTGTCGTTGATGATTTAGGCGATCAATCTGTGTCAGATTATTTACGCCTGAGCAAATCGAGTTTTCTGGACGTAGGTGGCGTAAATCCCATAGTAGACTTGAACTGATCCAATGTTCGTTTATCTTAGGTTTTGGCAAATCATCAGCATCGGCCTTGAACTGGGGGAAAGTTTTAGTTGTCAGTAGTGCAGTGCGTTGTTAGTGATTCTGACAATTTCTTTAAGAATATATATTGTATATTTTACTGATATTAAATAGGATTAAAAGTCATCCTATACCTTTACAATCATATGGAAGTTGTCTTCTATCCCAGAAAATCCTACATTCCTTCTTTGCACCAAATTGTTGTTGTTGTTGTTGTTGTTGTTGTTGTTGTTGTTGTTGTTGTTGTTGTTGTTGTTGTTGTTGTTGTAGTTGTTGTTAATCTTCTCTTGTCTTGCCTTTGCTTGTTATTAATTGGCACAGTGACAATAAAGCAAGGGATTTTTTTAACACCTCGTTATGCCTTCCTAGAAAAACAATACTTGTATAATCCTTTTAATATACTTTCAAAAACTATATTGACATCTTCCCCAAGCAATATCAAACTATAAAATTATACTTACCTTCTTTTCATTTACCATTTTCAGGATTATTCATCTGTCTTGTCTTACCTTGCATCTTTAAGGAAAAGAAAATCTCTTTGTAGATTTTATAAAATCCACAATTATAAGGAAGTTGTCTTCTTCCCCCAAAAGATGATTTAAGTATACATTCCTTCTTTTCATCATTTTACTTTTTTTTCGCTTAATCATGTTTTGTCTTATCTTGTCATTCTTCTTACAGTGCATTAAAGAATGCTCGATTGTTTCATTTTCATGACAATAATTGCATAATCCATTTTCATGTTTTTTTGATACAATATCTATAAAAATTTAAATTACCCATTCTCATCTGATGAATAATTTTTTTCTTCTTTTCGATTTAAACCAAACATTAAAACGGGCTTGAAAACTGAAGACTGTATATTAAAGGCATTGTATAACAATGTTTCCAGTTAAAAAAAATCTGAGCTACATGATTCCCCATGCTACTAGTGTCTTTAATACGGTATAAAAATGAAGCCCTGAAAAATTTGCAGAGTAAAACAATCATTAAGTGCTTTAAAAAAGTGAAAATCATTGAGAGACCATTCCAGCTTTTCTCCATAGACTGCTGTGTTGCAGAATTTCCTATCGCCCGATATAAAATTAATGTGCCAATTTGTATCTGCACATATTGTAGTAGTGACAGCATAACTATCCAACTTTTGTGTTCTAGGGTGTTTATTTGTCCATTCAAACACTGTCAGATATGTCAGATAGCAAAGTTCGACAATTTTTTAAACGGGTCTTCCACCTTTGGTAGAGGCTTCCCACTGGATTTGCCAGATCTCTCTATAGTAATATTTCATGTAACATATCATATCATGTTTGTCTCGAGGTACTTCAATATCAACAACTTGTCTGAGAGCACCTCGTTTGGCTAATACATCAACATGCTCATTGCCAAGCAAATTACAGTGAGAAGGAATCCATTCAAAGTTTACCTCTATTCCGTGGTTTGTAAAATATGTTAATTTCTGTCTCATTTCAACAATTATGCTCATGGTTTTCATACTATTGATTGCATGTAAAGCTGACAGAGAGTATGTCAATATCACCACTAACATCGAAAGTCTGGTTGGCATTTGTTCTTCAACCCATTCCAATGCTAATAAAATCGCGACCAGTTGGGCAGTCATGATATTTACAGAAGTTAATCTGTAGCTCTTACCAATTTTAAATATGGGTATATAAAAGGCAGCCCATGTATGCCCATCTTTTAATTTTGATCCGTCAGTGTATAATTATTTTCAAGTAGTTTTTCCATTTTCTGGAAATACATTCAATTGCACAGCTGTATTGCTCAATTGAAAAGAACTTTTTTTCTTTACTTTTTCGTGAATGCTAGTAGAAATATTTGGTTTCACTAGATGCCAAAATCGGCATTCTAGAAACACAGTTTTCTTGTTTATCTATATTTGGAATATGAACTTCACATGCCCTTTTAATCAAGGGACTTTCGTTTGCTTTCCAATTTCCGTATTCGTATTGCCAACAATTTTTCAATATGTTCTTTGTAGGATGATTGTCTTTACGTGATTGTAAATAGAACTTGTATTTGTCAGCAAAAATGTGACGTCGAAACTCAAGTGGGGGTCCCCACACTCGACTTGTAGTGCATCAAGACGTTGAGGGCAGACCACCAGTCAGTATTCTGAGTGCTTTGTATTGCACGGAATCGAGTTTCTATTAGAGTAGGGTAATGTTGTTAACGCAGAGCCATATGCTTCGCATGCGTAGTCTATTACAGGTCTAATCAAACCTTTATAAACCATCAGTAGAATTCGAGAGATGTCTCCCCAAGGCATTCCTGCTATACATCTCATTAAATTCAGTCGTTTCTTACACTTTTCAACCACATGGTGAATATGATTGGCCCATGTAAGCTTGTTATCGAAATGCAAGCCAAGAAACTTGTGCTCACTTCCAACTGGAAAGATCTCATTATTAATCTTTAATATGATTTCTTTCGTTGCTCTTCGACTGAAAATAATCTTTTTTTTATTTAAGCGTGGAAATAATAAACCCCATTTACAACACCACTTTTCTATTTCGTTCAATGCCGATTGTAAATTTCTATTTGAACACCAAATACATATGTCGTCTGCATAAAATGAACTTACATTAACATTAACTTACTTTGCTAAAATAATGGTACATGTACGTCAAAGTTCTAGTTAAAACATCAATGAAATTTTCCCAAAACGATTAAGAAACAAATATCCATTTTATGATAGACATGTGGTGATAAGTTAAAGGCAAATTCATTTACAATTCGCAGTTGCTTACACTATCCAAATTTTATGTGTGTGTGTGTTTTTTAAACCAAAAAATTCTCAATCATTTGCACGTGAGACATCCATACGATGATTGGCTAAGTGGCTTCACTTTGATAATTTCGGAACAGGTGTTTTGGGGGTTATACTAGCTCTTCCTTACATACTTCAAAGGGTGGTTATGATATTTTTGTTCCCTAGGGAAAAGATTAGTTCTTCCGCCCCCTCCCCCCCCCCCCAATACCTGGCAAAAAACAAGGTGTCTCTGCTCTCTCACTTGCAGGATTTCCTAGATGATATCCAATAGGTCTAAAGAATATCATGCCAAAGTTAATAAAACTCAACTAGTCACAACAATCGGTGAAGTCTGTAGTCTTGTTAGGAAACCTGAAATAAAATAGCAGTAATAGTTTATTTCATTTGATTTGATTCCAGCCCTTTTATTTCCACATTAAAAACAAATTAGTAATACAATAATATAAAATTAACAAAATTACAAAATTAAATTCTGTGGGGCAGCCAACTAGAAACATAGTGGCTTTTGTCCCAAAATTTTCACGCAAAGTACAATAAAAGTTATGCATACAAGTACTACAAAGTATAATACTAGTCTAGAATTGGAGGTTGGTATGTATGGTATGGTATGGTACGGTATGGTATGGTATGGTATGGTATGGTATGGTATGGTATGGTATGTAGTGTATGGAATGTTATAATAGGCCCATGTTTTTTTTTTTACGTTGTGTTATGTTGCGTTGCGTTGCGTTGCGTTGCGTTGCGTTGCGTTATGTTATGTTATGTTATGTTATGTTATGTTATGTTATGTTATGTTATGTTATGTTATGTTATGTTATGTTATGTTATGTTATGTTATGTTATGTTATGTTATGTTATGTTATGAAATGTACGGTATGGTATGGTATGGTATGGTATGGTATGGTATGGTATGGTATGGTATGGTATATGGTATGGTATGTTATGGTGTATGGTATTTTACTTCTGTGAATTTACTACAACAAATAATTTAAAAACGCAGCTGGATAGGCTCATTTTAGAGAGATAAATTTAGAATTTTGTGTTTGTTTGATAATTGTCTATTTCTTATAAGCATACATATATACTGTTTTATCACAATTCAAGTTACAGAGGAAGAGGCAGTGGCGTAGCCAGGATGATCTTAGGGGGCGGAATATGCGAAAGGCGAAGCGACCGGCCGCGAGGGAGCGGAGGCGAGCGAGGGGGAAGGGTGTGTGGAGGGGGTGTCCCCCTCCAACGGTGATAAGCTTTTGGAATTTTGATGCAATTAATCGTGCGATTTGGTGCGTGTTTTTGGCATGCTTTATCGACTTAAAACAGTCCTAGTGAATAAGATAAGGCAGTATATTCAGGGGCGGATTCTAGATTTTGAAATACGAGGAGCACAAAAAATTGTGCTCAATATAGCCTACATTACAGGTGCAATTGCGCAAAGGTCCCTTGCGGGCGGGATCCTGACTGTACTGTTAAAGTCTACGGTAAAATACTATCCTTTATCATGACTATTTGACGCCATTTTGTGCAAAATTCACTTTTTTAGTCACATAATTTCTTTCTGTTCAATACAGGACAATACAATCACTCATGATGTTTGTGGCAAGTTAAGCCCCCAAGTAGATTGTGCTGCTGATAGTCCCGAGACGAAAAATATAAATTCTAATATGCGAGCGAGCGTAGCGAGCGAGCCAAAAAAAAAAATCGTATTTTTACAACCAAACCATATAATTGTTCATAAAAATTCGCCATGCAAACACAGAAAAAACAACACTTGGTTTTCCCCTACGAGGAAAGGAAAAATTGTAGTTTCACCTTTACAAATCTACATATTTTGCTTCTGTAGGGACAAATTGATCTGAATCATTAATCTGAATTAATTAATCTGAACAATTCTTGAAACGTTATACTACAAAACACTTCTTATCACACACAATATTCTTTTTTTTAATTTGTATTGTAATTTTGCGCGCGCAGCGCGCCGAAAATTTTCAGTTTTTTTACCACGCTACTACAAACATTTGAAGGCAAACAGTGCATCCCCCCAAATAACAACTTAAGAATAATTCTTGTGTGATACATGAATATGACTTGTTTAAACACTGTCTGCGCAAGGCACTGCAAAAACATAAAACTTACACAACAATCCTTTTGTAGGCTTATCTGTGTTCTAGATAAAGTGCTTAGAGACATGCAAATTTTGTCTTTGTGTTATGCACTATATTAACAAGAAATGTTTCATTTATTATTATTATTATTAGTTTATTATTATTATATTGATTATTATTATTATTATTATTATTTATCATTATATATACTAGTATTCAATTTGCGTCGGCGAGCGCGCCGAAAATGTTGGACCATAGTTTTTAACGCTTATGAAATAATATATCTAAATCCGCAGCCTGATGTATATATGGTGTAGATATTTCAACAGTAATGAAAAAAAAGGAAATGAAGGTGGCAGCTTCACATCAGGTTTTTTTTTCTTGGGGGGGGGGGGTGGCAAATCTTAGGGGGGGGCGACCGCCCCCATCGCCCCCTTGGCTACGCCACTGGGAAGAGGACTATCTTCAGGACTTCGTGCAAGTTATTACCAAGTGAGGTGGGCGATGATAAAATGGGTGATGATAAATATCGTTATCTTCACATCCCATTTGCAGCAGCCTGTCATCCTGATCAATTTGATAACAATTTAAATAAAATTGGACGAAAATGATGCAGTGCTGGCCAACAACGATTTGCAGGGGCGGAGTAACAAAATGGAGACAATAATAAACAATGATATTTTCGTAATTCTATGGAGTAATAATATGATATTTGGTCTGGATTTGTACGTCTCTGACACCAAGGAATTGATGAAAAGTGTCAAATTTTCTTGAAATAATGAGCAAAATGGTGAAATTCTTGATTTTCATCAACAATTCCTGATCCTGATGGGAATACAATAAGATGGTGATTTTTTTTTCCAATTTGCTATACAAAACTCTTTTCTTTTTCATCGATATTCATAACTCATCTTGGTAAACAATCATAGACATTAATTTCATGCATTTTTTCTGGTCCTAACATAATTGACAAGTGTAGAATTTTTGTTCAATAATTTGATAAATGCCTATACTGCTTAATTTATATATATTTTTTTTGCGTTGGGTACATTTAAAACTTTCCACCAATTAAGCATACTTCGGCGGCGTAACCAGCGCTGTTTTTAGGAGGAGGGGGCAGAGCCAAACATTTCCCGGTAACTAAGTCGAAAATGTGCGAATTTCTATCGTTTTTCTCGGTGTTTTGGTGAATCCTGCTGAAAATCCTTGGGGGGGGGGGCAGTCTGCCCCCTGCGGGCCCCCGCTATTACGTCCCTGACACACATTTATTCGTTCATTGATTATCTTTCACAAGCAAGTAAACTACCATGCAATAATGATTAGAAAGTAAATACGCACAAAACGTTGATTAGTTAGGCTACCCCTCTTTAAAAAAAAAATATATATATATTCAAAACTAAATTATACATCGTACTAAAATTAAACATCAAAGTAATAAGCTAACATTGTGGAGCTTCAATTTAACAAAAAAAATTGAGTGCTTATAAAATTTCCATGTTTGAAAGCAATAAATCATCATTTTGAAATACAATTTTTTCAGGGCTTCATATTTAGACCTTAGGGCACAGTCACACCTTGACGATTTAGCCAAGGTATGCCGACATATGAAAAATTTGGCAAATACGTCGTCATACGTTGACTAAGTTATGGGTAAGTTTTGTGTAAGTTATGTGCACGCTGAAGCACGCTGGGCACACTTCGACGATTTAGCCAGCGTATGCTGACGTATGAAAAATTTTGCGAATACGTTGTCATACGTTGAATAAGTTTTGTATAAGTTTTGCATAAGTTATGTGTACACTGAAGCACGCTGGTATACGTCGTAGTACGACGAGTTTCGTCGAAAAATTTTGTGCAGGCACAAAATTTTTCGACGTATGCCAGTGTAAGATCATACGTCCCGCATACGCGGGCCATACGTTGTAGGTAAGTTATGCTGTCGTTTACATACGTCCGCACGCGTTATTTGTAAGTTGCTCATAAGTCGAAATACGTCACGATAATGTCTAGGCAGGGTTCATCGATTTTTTTTCAGCATGACGGAGATGTTGGTAGAGTGGTGTTTGTACTGCAAAGTCTAGTGCAGTTATGATTTGAATCGTGGAGCGTAACCTTTTTATATTTTATTTATTTATTTATTTATTTATTCATCATTTATTTATTTATTCATTCATTCATTCATTTATTTATTTTTATTTTTCTATTTATTTATTCACAAAATTGCAACTCGAAGAGTTACAAAGTATGGCAATTACAACTATTGGTATGAGTAAGGCCTCAGTCACATTTGACTGCGGACCCCGTACGATAACTTTAGCTACGATATATCGTACGATTCTGGGGGCATCGCAGATGGCTACGGTCTACGAGGTTTGCGTTCACATTATCTACGAGCATCGTGCGATTTCTTGTACGGGCCCTTGAGTTCAAGCAGGTGCAGAGGCTGTACGGATATCGTACAGCTATCGTACAGAGATCGTGCGATATCAGTGCAGTTACCCTGCCGTCTCCTCAGCCTCTTCACAGATATCTTGCAATATCGTACAGATATCGTACGATGACCTCATGAGGTTGCAACCTCCCTACGATTTTTTTTACCTCTCCCCAAATAACCTTGGTCACATTTGGCCTACGATGACTTTACGAGGCCCGTAAACTCATCGTATTTTCCATATCGTGCGATCTCCGTACGGTGACAAGCTTTGACTGTACGATTTTTGTACGATTTCATGGACTCCCTAGGGGCATCGTAGCCTCTACGATTTTGTTTAGCGTGAAGGTTTGACAAATTTTTGAAATCGTAAGCCCGTAGCCCGTAGACTTATCGTAGATGGCATCGTACGATCGACGCAGGACATCGCACCGAGGCTTTGGGCTGATCGTACAGTCATTGTACGATATCGGCTATTGTAGTGGGTACTCGAGCACTAAAATGACACAATGGCTATACACATTCTGTGTGACCCCCCTGCACGATATCGTACGATTTCTGTACGATATCGCACAATCTCTGTACGATATCAAACGATCTGTGAAGGGGCCAAGGAGACTACAGGGCTATCGCGCGATCTCTGTACGATAACTGTACGATCTTTGTACAGCCTGTGCACCGGCCCGAACTCAAAAGGCCCGTACGAGAAATTGCACGATGCTCGTACGTACGTCGTAGCCCGTCGCCATCTGCGATGCCCCCAAAATCGTACGATAAATCGTAGATAAATTTATCATACCGTGTACGCAGTCAACTGTGACCCGATGCTTTTTCCGATATCGTATACGATGAATGTACAACCAGCGCACAGCCTCGTTGCGATGTCCCTGCGTCGATCGTACAATATCATCTACGATAAGTCTACGGGCTATGGGCTTACGATTTTTAAAAAATTGTCAAATTTCACACTGAACAAAAATCGTAGAGGCTACGATTCCAGTGGGGAGCCCGTGAAATCGTACGAAATCGTACAGTCAAAGCTTGTCACCGTAGGGAGATCGTACGAAATGGAAGATACGATGGGTTTATGGGCTCAGTAAGGTCATCTTAGACCAAATGTGACCTAGGCGTAAAATACACATAATTTATACCATAGTCTTGTACAATTAACACAGGTGGAAAAATGTGACAGACATAAGAAATGAAAATAGAAATATAAAAAAAAGGAAAGTTTCAGCGAAAAAGCAAAGTTGGAAATAAAGGGGTGTTAAGAAATAAATGTGTAAACAGCGTAAACACAAAAATCTCAGGTATAGATTAATATATTAAATTAATTTTTAAACAGGTATGATTCAAATCAATGTAAATACAGACATTCTTCGTCAAACTTTAGCATCTACAGTAAATAATTCTACATTTTGAAACCAATTACTCAAACAGGATGGTTTCCGGTGAAAAAATAAATATGTGGAAATCCCAACACCACCAGGCCACACACACGAGCACCGACACGGCGCAAGGGCACAGGCGGCGCACACACACACCCACACACACGTGCACACACACACACACAGCACACACACCACACACACATACATAAACACACACACATAAACAAACACTCACAAACACGCATACATACAATCGCGCACACACACACTCACAAACACGCACACACACACACTCACAAACACGCACACACACAAACACTCACACAAACACACACAAACAAAACACACACGCAAATATACACACTAACACACAAACAAACACACACACAAGCAAACACTCACAAGCAAACCTACACAAACAAGCAAACATACGCACAAATAATGTGCAAGGAATATTAATAACAAAAAGAACAGAAGAGAAAAGTGGAACAGACAAATTGGATGGAAGGGGAAAGGGAAAAAGGGGAGGGAAAGGGAAAAATAAAAAAAGGAGCAAGAGGGGGAAAGCAACAGGAACATAACGTGTAGTGACAGGAGGGAGGGGATAAAGAAAAAAGAGAAGAGAAGAAAGAGGAGAATTTTGATAAATATTGCACGTTCTTTTGATAATAATAATGGTGAAATAATGGTGACGTAAAATTCACTATACAAAAGCAACGCATTATTATTATTATTATAATTATAATTATTATTATTATTATTATTATTATTATTATTATTATTATTATTATTATTATTATTATTATTATTATTATTATTATTATTATTATTATTATTATATTATTATGATGCACATTTTTTTGGTACTATCTAAATGCTTGCAAGACACGTGATCAAAGTTAATCATCAAAGTACATTTGTATAACCATGCAGTTAACAAATGATTCAATTTAAATCAAATTCAACATACATGTATGTTGTTTGTTATTTACATAACATACATGTATGTTTGTTTATTATTTACATAAATGATTTTCATAAATCCTCCGACCGTTTATCATTCATTCATTTTGCAGATGACTCTAGCATCCTTTTTTCCCATTCAAATCCAAATTATCTACTCGACACAACGAATAGAGAACTCAAGAATATATCGGACTGGATTAAAGCTAATAAACTCTCTCTTAATCTCCTGAAAACGAATTTCATGCTTTTTAGTAATTCAATAAATAACCTACCCGGACAACTTACATTAGAAAATACGATAATAGATAAAGTTACACAGACCAAATTTTTAGGCGTGACCGTTGACGAGAAATTGTCTTGGAAGCCACATACTGATAAGCCGCGTTCAGACGCAGGCTGTTTCGGTCGGAGTAAGGTCGGAGTAAGGGTCGGAGGAAGCCAAGTCGGAGTAAGGTCGGAGGAAATGTCGGAGTAGTGCCCGTCTGGACAGATGTCGGAGTAAGTTCCTCCGAGCTTCCTCTGACCAAGATACTCCTGGTTTTTTCCAGGAGTATCTCGCTACTCCGACTAGCCGGTCCGAGTAAATTGCCCGTGCGGACGCGAGTAGGAGTATACGAGCAGCTGTCCTCGGAGTATCTATGACCTTACAACCTCACGTAAAACTTCCGGGGTCAAATTGCCGTGTTAGATTTTGCGTAGTACACATGTGTGCAGCGCGCAGTGCAGTGCATGCAGTACAGTAGTTCGAAGTGAAAGCTTGGTTGTGAATGAG
>JZLH01S0125343.1:3418-15430 GCA_001188425.1 Eucidaris tribuloides
TAACACACAATCCATTACCAAGAAAAGGGAGCAAAAATTACCACAAAAATAATGCTCCTTCATGCACAAAGTCAAAGCTTGTTATTGTACCCAGCATTAGAAATTGAGTCAACCTCGATCCATAGCAAATGCTATGAAGCTGTTCCTGGGTTAAAGTGAATAAATGCTTCACACATTTAGTTGATTTAATCCTTGTATTCATCTAATTTTCATTGGCCTACACCTCATGATATGTAAGTTACAATGGGTTATTCCACAGCATGGATAATTGGATATGTTACATGGGGCCTAATCTTGCTGGTAACTTTTTTCAAACTCTTGCAAAAACATGGTAAAGTTAATTTCAAGAGAATTCATTCTTCTCAGTTATTTCTCGCTTTGAAATTTGGACAGAAGATACTGTATATTACTTTGCAGAAAATCTTAAGATCCCAAGTCAACCTTTCCAACTCAACCTGGACAATTTCACACACTTATGAAAAACCACAGTTCTGACTTATTTGTTGGTTTTACGGTGGCAAGAATTTGTAACAAACTTTACACACCTCACTAGTTAGATTTTTAGACAAAGATGAGCACCATGCTCCATCAAAATAGATAATATTGGAGTGATAAAAAATAGTCATTTGAGGGACAAAGTCACTCTGTGATCAGTTAAAACATTATGAGCTTTAGTGCAATTTGTGGCTTCTATGATTTCATGAATGTGGTGAAAGACAGTGCAAAGCAGTATGCATGCAATCATTGAAATGGGGTCGTCTTGCTATAAAAAGATAATCAAACGATGCAATTCTTTCAAATTTCTTGAATGATATAGGTCGAGGCGGACTCATGGAAGAAAGCAATACACCAGTCCATATAAAATCAGAAGATGGTGAGCCACAACAGACCATACAGGAATGGCAGAAACAACACTGTATTAAGATGAATGGTAAATTGCTTTACTTGATATTACAGTAACACGCTGACGTTAAGTTGATTTTAATAAAGGCAGCAAAATGAGAGAAACCTATAAATGAACGTTTAACAAAAATCCACCGAAGAATAACAGAGTTGAGGAATTTTAAAGTTTAAAGACACTATATAACACTGTGGATGACCCGTTTAAAAAATTGTCAAACTTTGCTATCTGACATATCTGACAGTGTTTGAATGGACAAATAAACACTCTAGAACACAAAAGTTTGGACAGTTATGCTGTCACTAGTACAATATGTGCAGATAAAAATTGGCACATTAATTTTATATCGGGAGATAGGAAATTCTGCAACACAGCAGTCTATGGAGAAAAGCTGGAATGGTCTTTCAATGATTTTCACTTTTTTAAAGCACTTAATGATTGTTTCACACTGCAATTTTTTCAGAGCTTCATTTTTAGACTTCATCAAAGACACTAGTTGCATGGGGAATCATGCAGCTCACATTCTTTAACTGGAAACATTGTTATACAGTGCCTTTGAAATTTGTTACATGACATAATTAAGAGCAGCTCACCCACTTATCATGTAATATAAATTCCATAAATTGCCATTTTCTCAGAAAATTTAAAATGATTTTATGTGTGAATTCAATAAATCAGAAACATCGCATGTTTCTATGCTATGAAAACAATAAATCATTATGAACCATTAAAAAATGGCAGTTTAAGGAATGTACTATATTACATGGTATACGGAGACGCTGCTTGCATATGATGTGACAAAATTAAAACTGAAAATTCATGACTCTGTTAAATGGTGGATTTTTCACCACCTTTTATTCATGTTTCTCTAATTTTTCTGCTTTTAGTAAAACCAACTTGACGTCAGGTTTAACCTTGCCTTTAACCCTATTTTAATTGGGCTATTTCAGACCGGGGTTTTTACGGGGGGGGGGGGGGGGGTTCAATTTGAGATCCTCCCCCTTCAGATCTCGGCTGCCGATTGCGCGATTGCTGTGAAAATTTGCGTGCGCATAGAGCCGGATGTAAACTACAAGACTGTAGAGTAAAATTTCAAAAAAATTATTTTTTCTATTTTTTAAGTAATTAATTATGCAAATAAGTGTATGAAATTTTGTTTTCGGCTATAACTCACTAAAAACAGCTAGTAGAATGCTAATTTTTGGTGAAAATATTCATTTTGACATTTATAACAATTATCTACAAAAACATTTGCTGAATCGGAATTAATTTCTTATGTATTTTATTGTTTTGTGAATTTCTTATATATTTCTTTGTTTTTTTACCTTTTGTTTTCTATTGTTTTTTCGATGAAATTTGTTGGGTACCATTTTGCAAATATAAACAGCATAAAATTAATTCATTTCATCCAGTAAAAGGAAAAATAATCATACATTTAAATCACATTTTTGAGCACATTTTGGGGTTGACATTCATGTATAAAAAGTCGTAACGGTATGTCCGATTTTCGCGAAAACGGTCTCAAAAGATGCGCAAGACTTGAAAGTAAAAAGTCGGCGAGCGACGCGGTGAAAAAATTTTGCGCAGCTGCATGATCGCGAAATTCGTTGACGGGGGGGTCAAATTGACCCCCCCAGTTAATGTAGGGTTAAACATGCTCTAACTCCGAACAAAATGCTCTATTAAACTCCACTTGAATCATTTAAAATGTTTGAAATAGCATTTTTAGCTCACCTGAGCCAAAGGCTCAAGTGAGCTTTTGCGATCCCTTTTTGTCCTTCGTGCGTAAACTTTTATACATTTTCAGCTTCTTCTTCAAAATGCCTGATTGGATTTGGCCCAAACTTGGCAGGAATGATCCTTAGGGGGTGGGGATCAAGGGTCCGCAACTGGTACACCTGGCCCCCCGGGGGGGCCAGGGGCAGGGCCCTAAATGGCCAGAAGTAGGTAGTTTTCAAACCTCGTCTTCTCTAGATCCAGCAATAGTTTAGTTAAGCCACTTTGTGTGTAGATACCTCTATATGTGCTGAATTAATGTTCCTCATGACAATGCCCAGTGTGGCCCCATTTGGCCCCCAAGGGGGGCAAAAGTTTAGGGGTAGGGCCCTATAGGAATAACTCACATTAACATCAATGGATTTAGACCAAACTTGGTGGGAATGATCCTCAGGGGGAGGGGAAAGAGGGTTCGTGGAATGGTGCACCAGGCCCCCCTAGGCCCATAAGGGCCCAAACTACATGTAGGTAACTTTGTAACCACAAGCCCATTTATAACCAAACTTGGGTGGTAGATGCGTAACAGGGACCTCAATGTTATATGGGGGTCAAAGGTCTCATTTGTAGGTCAAAGGTCAAATGTTAAGATACCAGGGCGTGCCTTGGTTTGATGAAAACGGATGTTAGAATTTGATTTAACTTAGCAAAATCAGCTATATGGCAAGGGGATGCAAAGTTTTTCAACTGGTTCATTTGGCTACGTTGGTGCCTAGATATCAGGCTCCAAGGGCCAAAACTATACACTGTAACTTATGTTTTTTCTATGGGTACCATAGAGAGTTTGCAAGACCTCAGGTGAGCGTCATGCCCCCCGGGGCGCTTGTTATAATTTTGGGTTCAAATTTAAAAGTGGTAGATGTATGTTTATATGTATATTGTTGGTAATTTTGTACTCTTGCTTGGTGACATGTAGCTTTTTACCCTTTCCTTGCCATGTAGGTTTGCATACTTTAAATCTTACAGCCCACTTTAAATCATAGAAACTAAGCACAATGCTTGTAAGAAAGAGTTGTCAACTACTCCTACAAATGGATTATGGTTCTTGAAGATAATTGAATTATAATACTTTGGTTAAAGAGCTTCGTTCACATTAGCAATCTTCACTTAATTGAATGACATGTAGATACAGTGGCCTCTCGTTATGGAGAACAGTGAATTTACAAAATATCATGATGATAATCAAATTTTCCAGTCCCAAATTTGAAGGTTTGTTTGTATTTATCGTTTTTTTGCAACCCTGATATCACATAATTTCAATATATGATTTCAATATAACAAAGTAATTGTCATTTTCCTGATCCTAGGAGTTTGTTAACGCGAGTATACAGTAATAAAAATTTCAGCATTGGTTGCAAGTATGCAGTACTTGATCTGTCCATTACTGCAAAAACTGAAAAGTTGCAATCTCACACAATGTTTTTGAAATTTATCAGATAACACAGATCCTACAGAACACGACAAAGAAGACAAATATGAAGTGTATTATGTGAAAATGGAAGATGACGATGCCTGCAGTGAGCCACAACAGACCACAAAGGAATGCCAGAAGCAGCAGTGTGGGATGAATGGTAAATTATGTCTCTTGATGGATATGTATTTATGTATGTTTGTGAAGTTGATATGTTTGTTTACTCTGGGACTATGTATTTTGCATATTTAGAGTTATTTTATCAGTTTAATAATTTCTATCATTGTCATTCTTAGAGGTTAGCGACATGATTGGGAACACTTGAAAATGCCTCAAGAACCAAATGAGTTGAAAACATATACCAACCATACACTAGCAGGAGTGGATCTCCCACCTGGGAGGATTTGTCTGTAATTTGTTTACTTAAGGAGAATCAAGCATAAACCTAGAAGTATCTTAATTTTATCTGGGGACGATAAAAATAAGCCCCATAGAGAGCCACACGGCAGGTTTCCGTGCTACGAGTTATATTGACATTGTTTATTTTAGAATGAGTCAACGTTTGACTACCAGATTTTCACAGGAGAATCCTTGCATAGTTTACTTGATTCTAGAGTAGTTTCAGTCCAAGTTGAGGACTACCCCAATCATGTCATTTACCGTTAAGTTCAGTGTTCTTTCAGAGCTGCCAAATTGTACTGATTTTCAGTTATTTCTACTGAAGGTGGCAGAGAATACAGGAGGTTGCATGAAAAACACTGATTTTATCAAATGAGTTTTGTGTAATTCTGCATTAAATTACTGATTTTGACTCAAACTACAGTGTGTAATTGTATCAAACAAAAGTAGACACTTGACAAAAATTATTCAAAAAAACTTTCATAATTTTGAGATTGTTTTTTATATGAATATTTTACCTTGAACCTAAGCTATCTGATGACCATTGTTGGTATTGAAATTATTTCACGCATGAGTGAGCACAGCCCACTTTTGTCCACTCGGCCAAAAATGCAATTGCACACGGAATTGTGTTCTAAGGGTCAATGTTTAATAATAATAATAATAGTTTCGATTTATATAGCACCTAATATGAAATACATCATCTCTAAGCGCTTTACACTACTATTACCCCGGTCATCGGATGCTTGTAAGTCTATCAGACACCTGTCCACTCCAAACGGAGATCAGTCAAGACTTGGCAGCCATAATAGGCGCACTCGTTCCATTCCTACTGGGTACCCATTTATACACCTGGGTGGAGAGCAGCAAAGCAGATTAAAAATGTCTTGCTGAAGGACATTAATGCCGGGCGGGTGTTGGACTCGAATTCCATATCTCAAGACTGTCAGGCAAGCGCCTTACCAATCTCGCCACAGCACCTCTGCAGACCCATGCTGCAGAAGATTTCAACTGATATGCACAAGTATTAAATCCTCAGCATGCTCAGAGAAGAGCTAATATCAATTCTGTGAAAAAAAAGACAAAAATAAAGCAATGATTCAGATACACCCACCAAAAAGAAGAAAATGTCATGTTTGCAAGATGAACTGTGAATAGACCCCCCAAAATTGCATTTTCTTCTTTTTTAGGATGGTGTATCTGAATCATTGCTTCATTTTTGTCTTTCTTGTTACAGAATTGATATTAGCTCTTCTCTAAGCATGCTGAGGTTTCAATACGTGTGCACATCAGGTAAAATCTTCTGCAGCATGGGTCAGCAAAGCATTAAACATCGACTATTAGAACACAATTCTGTGCGCAAATGCATTTTTGGCCGAGTGGACAAAAGTGGGCTGTGCTCACTCATGCTTGAAATACTTTCAATACCAACGGTGTCCTCAAATAGCTTAGAGTCAATGTAAAATATTCATATAGAAAAACAATCTCAAGATCATAAAATTTTGGTGTAATAAATTTTTTTCCAAGTATCTACTTTTTTTTGATACACACTGTATAGCAAGAGTAGTGATTTTTAGCCATGAAATTACTGTTAAGGCATTGATGAAAGTTGGCAGCTGTGCTGTTTTGTCCTAAAGTACTTCAATACAATTTCTGACAGCCTGGATATACACTTGCATAAGGATTAGAGTAAATTTTAGTACATTGATCGATTCTTCTTGTGTTTAGTTCTGTTACAGAACAAAGTTGAATTGTAACTGTTACTGTAACGCTAATGCATTTTATGGTTTTTATATGTTATATACATAGATTCAGTGGAACATGTAGGAGATAAGAAGGACGGATATTCTAAAGAAAAGATGGAAACGGCTACTGAAGTTAATTTGGAAGCCAAGTCAAAGCAACTTTCATGTGAAGGTCAGTGTTGTGAAAAAGTGTTAGCATTTGTGTTACTCACCACAAATTAGAAATGCAGGTGCAGGGTGGATGGGCACTCCCATATTTACATGGGGGGATCTTTTTAAAGGGGGAGAGGTGGAGTGGTGCCCAACTCTGTGACAGGGGTCTAAGAAAAAGAATTGAAGAGCCAAATACAGGGGCTTAGGAACTATGAAACTAGCCAGCTACATATATAATGGCAAAATGCTTTGGAAAGAGAACTTTGAAACTTTATAGCCATGGTCTGTACTCAGAGGTAGTTGATTGGTTAGTACTAAAGACTCCTTGTCTTCTGTATGGCTGTTACAACTGTGGGACTGGTCAATGTTTGAAAAATCAGAATCGCAGATATAATTACACATACTTAACCAAATGCATGTTAGTGGAGCAGATAACTGAAAAATTGTTCAAATTGTGATAAAAGCATGAAAATTGGTATGTAGAGTCATTTTGGGCCAACTATTACGAAAAGTACGCGGGCCACGCGAAATTCCACAATGGCGGCCATTTTTTCGTTATTATTCAAAATGGCCGCCAGAATTAGTATATCCATCATAAAAATGCACCCCCTTGGCCAATTTTGACGATTTTTGTGCGAAAACATATGTTTTGCATTCCGTTAAATCCAAAAAGAATAATATCAGACGCCATAATCACTTCTTTCTATCATTAACAACGAAAAATGCATAAAAATATGACTTCAAGTACAGAAATGTTTATTGATTACAATTCCGCACAGAAGTGGGAAAGCCGTTATATTCAACCAATAAATCGTTTAAATCTTGTATGAAAGTAGTAAAAAAAGCTGAACATTGTAAGAAGAAACTACAGTGGTTTGACTTAGCACAGTCGATGGGTATGCCTCTGCAAACCGCACTCCCACGCAATCTGGCAGAAATCGAAAAGCCACATGTTATATACCCAATCTGATCATTAATTCTAAAGAAGTTACCATGACAATGAGACTTAATCAGACATGTAAAAAAGGTCCTTGTGAATCTTAACCTTTGACCTTTCAACTCCAAAATTTAGGGGTCAATTGGTTCCTCATACTACTACTTCGACAACTTACAACAAAATCTGATAAGCCTAATTTCTCAAGCAACCATTGTAACGAGCTAAAATCAGCCATTTTGAGGTCCCGTGACCTTTGACCTGTGACGCTTCAACTCCTCAATCTCAATGTTTTTATCAGTGACTCATAGTACACATTTGACCAAAGTTACATTCAAATCCCATATGCTGTTATTGAGTTTAATATTGTGGTAACAAGTTAAAATCAGATATATAAGGTCTTGTGACTTTTGACCTTTGAACTTCTAACTGGCTCCAAAGCCTAATAACTTCGTCGGTGCCTCATTTTACATGCTTGACCAAAATTAAACTATTCTTAACTTATCGCAGTAATAAACCAAATTAGACATGAATTAGGCTCTGTGTCCTTTGGCCTCCTGACCTTTCAACTTAAAAATCTGATCAGTTCATCTTTGCATTGTAGATCATAACTCACCCCTATTTGATTAAAATCTAATCACTGGTTCTTCAGTTATCGCAGAAACTACTGGCAATGGACGGACGGACAGATATATATATATATATATATATTTCATTTATCACTTACATAATTCCATTTGTCCTCACATTACAGTGTAACTTATTTCGAATTACTTCAAAAAAAAATACATTACAAAACGCGTTTGTCTTCTTGAAGATTCAAAGTTTCCCATAGCGTTTGCTTCTTGCAATCACTCATGGAATTGCTTTTCACTCAATGACTTGCATGGAAGTGCAATTTCCATTAAAAAATAAATATGAAAATGGCAATTTTGTTACATTTTGATACAAAAAAATGCCCAGCAAACCCTCACGTTTTCTATAGACCAACTGTATGCTTGTTGTATTATGCAGGCGCTTAAAAATTCACCATCTAAAAATATAATTTTGAATGAGTGATTGGATGCCACCCTCCCCCCCCCCCCCCCGATGAGATGACCCACGGTACGCCACTGCACTACTGTGCCCTGGTTGTACTAGAAATTCACTCTCTTTACATCTTGAGGCACATTTTGTACACAACAAATATGGAGCAATCAGGGGCGTAGATCCATGTTTCGGATGGGGGGGGGATCAAATGTGAAAAAATATCAAAAATTCATTCATTTATTAATTTATTATTTATGTATGTATGTATTTATTTATTTTCTTTATATTTTTACTCTTTATTCTACTTGGGTGGTTGCTGTCCAGACTCCAGATGCAATAGTACTTGCCTGTGCCTACGTATACATGTAAATGCTGTTTTGCGTACCCTAGGCCTACGCTCTTAAGTTTGGGAACATGATACCCTTTTAAAATAAGAATGGAATGATTGTAACATGTTCATATAATCATTACAATATAGATCTGCGGTCATTTTAAAAGTTTTGATGTCATATACTATTCAAAAAAAATTCTGTAAATCTGGTAAAATACCCATTTTTTTAAAAGAAGAATTCACAGTCACGAGAAAATGGACAAAAGGCAAATTTCTGGCTCCAAACTGCTATGAAAACTTACACTAATTATTTTGATGAATGTTCTATTATATGTTGTCAAGAATTTGATTTTCGTTAATTAAGCTATGATACCACACACGTGGTAAGAATAGGTTCCTTTCAAACGAAATTTTCAAATTGCTCAATAGATTTCCATGTAGGCAACCCATAGAACTATAGGGTAGTATAGTGCCAAAAATGTTATACTACCCCAGACCGCGGCAATTGTTGCTAGGCCGTACCACTTCACAACACAGGACACCCTCACCGCTCATCTACCCGCGCTCCATTGATATCAACGCTTGAATTAACATGCACGGCCACACGTGCCCGTTAACCAATACAAGTCACGTAAATTAGCAACCCAGATTTGCCGGACAGTAAATGTATCCGTAAGTTATCTTTGCAGCATATGAAGACACCTGAACGGACGTTTTACGTTAAAAGGTAATACAAATTCATGCTTTTGTATTCATTCATTTCACATTCCATAAAATTTGTGTCCTGC
Source organism: Eucidaris tribuloides (assembly GCA_001188425.1). Classification (NCBI taxonomy): domain Eukaryota; kingdom Metazoa; phylum Echinodermata; class Echinoidea; order Cidaroida; family Cidaridae; genus Eucidaris; species Eucidaris tribuloides. The sequence continues at coordinate 12,883 of JZLH01S0125343.1, forward strand.
AGCAAACAGCGGTCCAAAACAACCGCTACCGCAATCTATTGCAAAGGAACCAGTTTTTGCTACGGGAGACTCCCAGACGTGTTGTAGCATACAACATGCTGTTTTAGCTGATACTATGGTGTTAACTTTGAAGCAATATTACACATTTTATAAAAATGCAGTGAATGTGCCATTTTGATACATTATCGACTATATATTGGGGCAGTTTTGTGCAAAGTTTTGATGACTTCCTGACAAAACGTTTTGAAATAGAGTATAAAATATGTATTCACTAAAATTTCAATTTTTGAAAAAAAAGCGTTAAAACTCACATTTTTGGCCTTAAAGTGCTGTCAAATTTAGCGCAATCCAATCAAGCGTGGTATCAACTTGTAGGAAATTTAAATGTCTTTAAAATGATACCAAACTCATGGTTATAGGAGGTTCCATTCAAAATCATTTTCAAAACTGCTCAATATAGGTTGCACATGGTGGCCATTTTGAAAAATGGCCCCCATAACCCACCATTTTGGAAATTTTACGTGGCCCGCGTTATTTTCTGATAGGACACCCCCTAAAGGAATATCCATGCAAAATTTGGAGCTTTTATCACAATTTGAACGATTCGACCCAAAATATGCAGTTATCTGCTCCACTATGTTTAGATGCATTCACGACAAATATCAATCAAGCTCTAATCCTGTCACTTGGGGCTGATCTGTATTTGTGTTAAGTGTAAGTCATGTTGAAATGCCATAGTTTTGAAAAATATCTTGGGTTGCTTGGTTTAGCCCCTGACGAGATTAAATTTTTATGAGGCTTTATGTTTTCAGGTTGGCCATCCGTCCATACACCATGATCTTGTTATTGTATGCACGTAGAGAAGATAATGTCAGGACAATCAATTTGATTAAATTGATGCGTTATCATGAAATTTTGAGAACCTGTTCTGGATTTGGGGGGGGGGGGTGGAGGGGAGAAGGAGCAGAGCATGGCAGAGTAGTAACCTGGTGTCTGTAGGGAGTCAACTGTTGTGTGACTGGTATCTGACTGAATTTGCTCGGCAAGGATTTGGATTTCAATTACAATCAAATTGGATGGTTGTGCTGACTATGCAGGCATACCCATCAGCTGCACACATTCAACATTCTGTATAGTGTAGTTTTTTTTTCTTTTTCTTTTTTTCAATGTAGGAGATTTTCTAATTTCTTATCTTTGCTGATGTATTTTTCCAAATTTTCATTTGAACTCAGTTTACGTTATTTTTGGCTTAACCTGTTGGAGACTAAGTACGAGTGAAATCCTGTTCGGGTCTATGCAAAATGTGTGTTATAGTGAAATCAAATCGTCTCCAACAGGTTAAGCACTACGTTTCCTTTCATATGTTGTCAAGGTCTCTTCTTCTTTTCATCTTTTATTTTCAGGTTCTTCAAAAATTAGCAGTGTGAGTCATCTTGTTTCCAAACAGTTCCAAGAAAGTGGTGTTCCAAGTGCTCAAGAAGGTGAAGAAAACATAACTGCAGTACCTCCTGAAAACAGTACCAGAGGATTGAAAGCTTTTGTCGTCTAATTGACTGCATTAACCAAAAATCATGCTTTGGAAAAATCATATGCACAGGAGATATGTAATATTTCAAGTACTGAAACTAGTCTCACCAGTCTGACATATCATGTATGTCCAGAATGCAATAGATTTTTTTAGTCTAGGAGTCAGCCTAGTGTTCTAAAGAAACACATGAATAATGACATACCAAAGAAAACAAAGATGTCCCATCAGAGCAGGGCAAAGTTTTCTCTCGGGGACCATCAATGCTCAATCCATAACGTTGTCCCAATAAAATCATGAAAAAACATATTCTCAGTACAGAGCTTTTGGGAATGCGTTTCTTTACAAAAAGGGCTTCAAAACAGTTTGCAGGACTCCACATGGAAACTCCAAATACTCTTTTCATCAAACACTAAGCAATTGTACTGCTACCTGGAAGCAATCAGCATTTGAAGAAGGGTGCTAAAGTTGCAATAAGCCACTGGGGGAAATGCAGGTTACCTCACAGGAAAACTCAACAACTCTGTTATACAAACAATAAGAATTGTAATGTTACCGAAACAATCAGCCATTTGAGAAGGTTACCAAAGCTGCAAAAGCCTATGATGAAAAGCAAGATAACACACAGGGAAAATCAAACTCCTCGTTATTACCCAAACACAAATAATTTAATGTTTACTGAACAATCAGCCATTGAGAAGGGGTGCTACGAGTGCAAAAAGCCACTTGGGAATGCAGTGTACGCTCAAGGAAAAAATCAAAACTCCAGTTATCCCAAGACACAACCGAATGTTCGTGTTGCCCGCACAATCACCATATTGAGAAAGGCGTGCTAAGTGCAAAAAGTCACTGGGGAAGAGCAGCATGTCCAACCCAAAAAAGGGAAAATACAAAACTCTGTTCTCCAACAAAACGAATTGTAATGTTACCGAACAGTCAGCATTTGAAAAGAGGTGCAATGTGCAAAAAAGCAAAACTGGGAAAACAGTTATCTTGAACTGTGCAGAGTGTGGTAAAAGAATT
>JZLH01S0125343.1:15455-27063 GCA_001188425.1 Eucidaris tribuloides
TTACAAAAGAGGTTCAAAAATTTTGCAGGACTACACATGGGAAACTCAGACATCTTATTTCTCAAACATAAGAATGTTTGTACGTGCCTACGAACAATAGCATTTGAAGGAAGGTGCTTAAAGTTGACTAAAAGCCACTGGGAAATGAGGTTACCTCAAGGAAAACTCAACATCTCTGTATATACAACAACAAAAGAATTTAATAGTTACCAAACAATAGCATTTGAGAAGGGTTCAAAGTGCAAAAGCATATGATGAAAGCAGATAACCACAAGGGAAGGAAAAATTAGTTATTCAAACACAATTAATTTTAATGTTTATGAAACAATCAGCATTTGAGAAGAGGGTGCTACAGTGCAAAAGCACACTGGGGAAATGCAGGTTACCTCAAGGAAAATCCAAACTCATGTTATCCCGAAACACACGAATTCGTGTTGGCCGCACAATCGATATTTGGAAGGGTGGCTAAAGTGCGAAAATAGTCATGGGGAAAGCAGATTCAACCCAAAGGGGAAAATACAAACTCATGTTCTCCCAACAAACGAATTGTAAATGTTTAACCGAACGTCAGCATTTGAAAAGGGTGGCTATGTGCAAAAGAACTGGGAAAAGTTGTAATTTGATGTGGGTGTGGTAAAGAAATATCAGATACGGAAAGTGCTCTGAGGCTAATATTGGTTGACTGCACAGTGATAGAAGTCGAATAATGTATAAATGTGAGGAGTGTGGTTCAAGCTTTGAGTCGAAAAAGTTACTTGAAAGAACAAGAGGTTCACACTGGGGAAAGCATTTCAAATGGTAAAGAATGTGGCAAGTTTATGTAGTCAAAAAGTTTCTTACAAGAATATGAGGTTAACAGAGAGAAAGCCATATAATGTAAAGAGCAACATGTGACCATACGTTGACATGCGAGTAATTTACTGTTGATCAAGAGGTTCACACTGTGGGGAGAAAAGCATTAAATGTCGATATGTGGTTAAAGCATTCAGTTCAAATTATAATCTTTGCAAAACTTTTGAGACCATACTCAGAAAGGGCATTAGAATGTAGACGTTGTGTGTAATAAGATTTGTTTCTTAGAGGTATTTAGTGAGACCATATGAGGATTCATATGGAGAAAGGCATATTAATGTGCAAGACGTGTGGTAAAAGATTTGCTTAAAACAGTGATCTTCAAAACATTACAAGGATTTACTGGCATAGGCTGAAGCCATTTTAGTATGCGATCAGAGTGTTGTAAGATTCAGATAAAAAGTAACACTCTTCTGACAAACGTAAGGAAAGGAGTCGTACTCAAGAAAAACCATTGGAATGTTCAGAATGTGGTGAAGCATTTTGTATCAAGGGGAATTTGTTTAGACACATGAGGCTTCATGATGAAGAAAGCTCATTTGTATGTGAAGTGTGTGGCAAAGTGTTTGCTGGAAAGGGTATTCTTAAAAGGCATTCAAAGATTCACACTGGGGAAAAGGAGTGTGGTATAGAATTTTCTCAAAACAGTGCTGTAAAAAAACATAAGATGACTCACAGTGAAGCAAATAATGTAAATGTAAGGAATGCAGTACCAACTAATTTCATCATCCTACCTGTACAGGGCACATATGGATTCACACTTGGAACTATTCAAATATAGAGTTTGTGGTGTAAAATTAAGTCACATCAGTACTCTTAAAAGCTACTGGCTAACATTAACCACAGCTAAAAAAAAAAATGTGAGATAGATATCATAATGTATTCCGTGTAACTAGTGTGGCAAAGCATATACTCATGATTCACACTGGAGAGAAGCCATATAATGTAAAGAGTGTGGAAGTGTTCAGTTAAAAGATGTAATCGTACTACACTCGTAAATAATCATATAAATGTAAAGAATGCAGAAAGTTTAGTCAAAAAACATAAACTTACGGCACACACAAAATGTTAATCATGTTGGTAAGTGTTCACTTATGGGAATAAGCTGATCATTCATATACCCGTTGCCTCCGAGATTCTGAAAATCCCATAGAATTAACAAAGGATACATCTGGTTCCCGTAGCCAATGGGTTAAAGATCTCACTGTAAAAGGGCTGTATCATCTTATGGATCACAAGGATTTTTCCTTGACAGAGACCATTTTAAAGCCACGGTTTTAACCACAGTTTTAAAAAAATGTGAGTTACATAATCCTTCATGCTCCAAGTGTGTTTGATAAGGTCAAAAAAGGAAGCCTGGAAAAATTGTATTTCAAAATGATAAGCAGTGCTTTAAAACAGAGAAAATCATAGGTTGACCAGATTCACCTGCTCATTTCCTTACATAGACTTTACTGTGAGTGAATCTAGGCTATTTTGTTATCTGCCCAAGTAGTAATTGTTTATCCATTCATATCTTGCCAGTGGCAGCATAAATTTCCAAACTTTTGTATTCTAGGATGTTTATTTGTCCATTCAAACACTACTATGTAGCTCAGATAGCAAAGTTTGACATTTTTTTTTAATTTGAAGCTCCACAATCTTAGCCTGTGTCTTTAATATTAAGAGTGGGGTAACATGTTAGGCAAAAAATAATATCAGATCACTTAAGGACTTTACACTGGTAAAAAGTTATTCAGATTGGTAAATATTCAATGAAATGTGAAATGAGAAGAGAGTAGTCCATTTCATTATAAGGAAAGGGAATAAACTTTCTGTCAAGGATATTGTTTTACCAGACACATAGCTGTACAGTACAGTAGGACGCTATCAAATACAGTGCCTCCTATTATAGCGAATGTAGTTATAACAAAATTCTTGTTACAATGAAGTAAAACAAATCGGGTTCCAAAATTATCTATATATCTTAAAATACTTTAACTGATCAGTTATAACAAAATTTGTATAAATTGAAAGAAAACTACCAGTGCCGAGGACTTCAATAAAACGGGAGTTGCGTGTACACAGTGCAACTTCATGGAGAACTGATTTGATGACAAAAGACACTGCTGCACTGAATGTGGAAAATCTTTTGGATATACAGGTGGCTCCCGTTATAACCTAGTCCTCAGGACCGGCAGTTTTCTTTTGTTGTATCAAAATTTGGTTACAACCGAACAGTTAAAGTAAATAAAGATATAAGTAATAATTTTGGGACCTGAATTTCTACTTCATTGTACCAGGAATTTCGTTATAACCATGTTCGTTATAACAGGGGTGTACTGTATAAGAGAGATTGCCTCTCCAAAACGCTGCATCACCTCTAAGTCCAGAGATCAGCTGCTTGTTATGTTAATTGAACTTGTCCACAGTATTCATCTCAGTGTTGTAGATGATGTAATTAGGAGCTGCATGAACAGCCTGCAATGGTTAGAGCTGAATATTAATTCCAGAGATGGAATCGAGGCTGACAGTTCTGAGTCACGAGGCCGCTGGAAAAACACTATTCCCATAGAGATTGTACATGTGACTCGGTCCGAGGCCAACGCCAGGGCCGGCAAAACCCAGCCATGACACCAGCCTTGCCTCCATCTCTGTAAATTACCAACATATTTCCCTGTGCAGAGTCATCATTATAAGTGTGGCCGGGGGGCAACTGCCACCTTCCAGTCAGTATTGCTGTTTGAGAGTAATGTATGTACATTTGTAACATTGGAATAATATGATGATATTCTGTATACACTTTGAATGTAACCATGTAGCTTTAAAACAAAGAAGGACTACTCTTATAAAAGTACAAAAGGAACTATTGTAATGCTGTCATCTTGTTTTTGGTATCATCTTTTATGATCTTATAACCAGGGCTCCACACTAACTTTTTCTTACTTGCCCTTTGGGCATATATAAAATTATCAGTTTCAGATTTTTACTCGCCGAAAGAGAAATTTACATGCCCCAAAATAAATGATAAAAAACAAAAAACATGATTAATTATCCGTAATTATAAACACTTATGTCTGTTTATAGCATTGAAAGTTTATTTTAATTTTGGGGTTGCGAAAGGTAAGATTTCTGAATTAAAGAGTACCGGTATAAAATTATACCACAATTCTACATGAGCCATCATCAATGACATGTGAAATAGGTCAGACATACGCGTACTGCACATAGACATGTACAATTCAAGCCACAGTTGATGTTTTCAGTCAAGCTTCAAAACCAAACACAGGAAATGTCATTGAACAAAATAATTATCAAATCTTGTGTAAGCTTACTATACACACAATTTCATACTTCTTTTATTCACTTTTGGCTAGATTTTGGACGTGTTTTCATCATTTGTAGTTCCAAATTTTAGTTGTCCGATTGGGCAAGAAAATTTTAACATTTTTATCCTTTTCTTGCTCTAAGCGAGCAGGCAAGTGCTAGTGTGAAGCTCCTTTATAACATTATTCATACAGGGATAGTATATTTTGCCAAGCACAACAACTTGAAATCTGTTGGTGACTTACTATTTATACTTAATTGCCTTTGTATGATGCATGATTTGTGCTACTTGAAAGTTAAAGGCACAGGCCAGTTTAAATCAAAATGTGAGCTACATAATTCTTCCATGGTCTGAGTGTCTTTGAAAGGTCTAAAAATGAAGATCTGAAACAGTTGTATTTCTAAATGATTATTTAGTGCCTTAAAAAAAGTGAAAATATATGAGCATTAGGTTGACCAGATTCACCATGCCCATTGCCTCCCACAGACTTACTGTGTGTAGATCTAAGCTATTTTATACTCCACTGCAGGGGAAATTCATGGGTGATGTTCATTTATGCATAGCTTGCCAGCTGCAGCATAACTCTCCAAACTTTTGTATTCCAGGGTGTTTTATTTGTCCATTTAAACTCGACAATGTAGCTCTGATATCACAGTTTGACAGTTTTATGCCTCTGCAACTAAGTTGCCAGAGGCATCATGCTTTCGGCTTGTCATCCGTCCATTATCGGTTCTCATTACAATGATAACTGAAGAATGGCTAATTGGATTTTGGTGTAACTACAACCAAGTATGAACTATGAGGCCACAATGAACTGCGTAGATTTTCGTGTTGAAAGGTCAAAGATTAAAGGTCACAGGGCCTAAAATATGTCTGACTTGGGCTCCTTACCACGATAACTTAAGAACAACTGATTGGATTTTAATGTATCTTGAGTGAAATATGTATTATAAGGCACTGATGAATTGATTAAATTTCAGAGTTGAAAGGTCAAAGGTCAGGAGGCCTCATGTCTGATTCGGGTTAGTTACCATGATGAATAAAGAATGGCGTGTCGGATTTTGATGTAACTGTTGTGAAGTATGTTTTATAAGGCAGCAAGGAAATGATTAGATTTCAGATTTGAAAGGTCAAAGGTCATGAGACCCCATACTTGTTGTCTTTTATGTGATAATTTAAGAATGGCTTATCAGATTTTGATGAAATGCAGAGTAGAGTGTGTATCATAAGGCACCAATGAACTGATGAGAATTTGGAGGCGAAAGGTCAAAGTTCACAAGGCTTCCTACATGTGTGACTTGTTACCATGATAACTCAACAGCGGTTTGTCTGATATCAATATATCTGGGTTAAAGTTTTCAGTGTAAAGTACACATTAACTGATTATATTTAGGAATTCAAAGGTCACAAGGCCTCTTAAATATCTGATTTGGGCTTGGCACCATGATAACTTAAGAATTGCTTGTCAGATTTTAATGTGACTTGGGTCAAGTATGCAGTATGAAGCCCTGATGAACAGATTACATTTTGGAGTTAAAAGGTCAAAGGTTACATGGACTTATACAAACCTGATTTGGTCTTGTTACCAAGGTAACTTACACATTTCTGATCAAATAGAGTACACGCATGCATATGGCGTTTCAATCAAATTGGACGGGAGTGCTGACTGTGGAAGCATATCCATCGACTGAGTGCAGTGGAACTGCTGTTGTTTTTTTCCATACAATTAACTTCCCTCTTTTCTTTCTGTGAATGTGTCATTTCCAGGTTCCTCAAGAAATAGGGGCATGACACATTTAGATTTCAACCAATTCCAAGATAGTGATGGTTCCCATAGTGTTCAAGAAGACGAAAACATGAGGCTTCCAAAATGCAGTGCCATAGACAAAGTTTTTATTCATCAGAATGACTTCAATAAAATGAAGAATTGTGATTCAGAAAAGTCATGTGCACAGGAGATATGTAATATTTCAAGTGCTGGAAATGGTGTTCCTAGTCAGACATATGTATGTCCAGAATGTGATCTGTTTGTGTTTTGTTTTTTCAATATTTGTTTGCAGAGTGTGGAGAATTTTTCTCGCAAAGACATCAGGGTCTCGGTGATGCATTGTCTCAGAATCGAGAAGGCACATATCCTTGTTCGGACTGTGGGAAAGACTTCCCCGCTAAACGTCAGCTTCTAGTACATACCAGGACTTCCATAGAGAAAAAGCAAAACTCTGTCGCCCCAAACACAAAGACTAGTTATGTTACTGAAAAATCAGCAGTTGAAAAATGTGCTGAAAGGCTCACTAAGGAAAAGTCACTTGAATGCAGAGACTGTGATGAAGAATGCTGTAATGAAGACAATTCCAATGTGCTCGTGAGGATTCTCACTGGACCAAAACAATTTAAATGTACAGTTTGTGGGAAAATCTTAGATCAGAGAAATCTTGTTATGGTTCATAGGAGGGGTCGTAATGGGAGAAAGTCATTTAAATGTGAAGAGTGTAGTAACGCTATCAATCAAAGAAATGATCTTTCTAGACATATGAACTTGAATAACAATGATACACTATCAAGTATGAAGTGTAGTAATTCCTCTAGTCAGCCCAATCTCGTTGCTGCTATCTCAAAAGCTTGCTTTGTTGAAAACAAATATCTCTGCGCAGAATGTGGTAAAGCATTTGGTTGGAAATATCAATTGACATACCACATGAGGACTCACACTGGAGAAAGGCTATTCAAATGTAAAGAGTGTGGTAAAGCATTTGGTAAAAAAAGTAATCTTAAAAGTCATATCAGGATTCATACTGGGGAGAAGCCATTTAAATGTAATGACTGTGGTAAAGCATTTCGTCGTAAAAGTCATGTTATACAACATATGAGAATTCACACTGGAGAGAAGCCATTTAAATGTAAAATATGTAGTAAAGCATTTGGTCATGATGGTGATCTTACAAAACACCAGAGAGTTCACACTGGGGAGAAGCCATTTAAGTGTAAAGAGTGTGATAAAGCATTTGGCAGAAAAAGTATTCTTACAGAACACCTGTGTGTTCACACTGGGGAGAAGCCATTTAAGTGTAAAGAGTGTGATAAAGCATTTGGCAGAAAAAGTATTCTTACAGAACACCTGTGGGTTCACACTGGGGAGAAGCCATTTAAGTGTAAAGAGTGTGGTAAAGCATTTTGTAGAAAAAGTATTCTTACAGAACACATGAGGATTCACACTGGTGAGATGCGATTTCAATGTAAAGTGTGTGATAAGGCATTTGGTCTAAAAAGTAATCTTACAAGACACATGAGGATTCATACTGGGGAGAAGCCATTTAAATGTAATGACTGTGGTAAAACATTTGGTCATAAACATAGTCTTTCTAGACACCTTGGAATTCACACTGGAGATATATCATTTAAATGTAAGAAGTGTGGTAAAGAATGCTCTGAGAAAGCTAATCTTCAAAAACACATGACGATTCACACTGGAGAGAAGCCATTTGAGTGTAAAGAGTGTGGTAAAGCATTTGGTCATAATCGTAGTCTTCGTAGACACCTCAGAATTCACACTGGGGAGAAGCCATTTAAATGTAAAGTGTGTGATAAAGCATTTCATCAAAAACCATATCTTACCAAGCACTTGAGGACTCACACTGGGGGGACACAAATTGAATGTAAAGATTCTGGTAAGGCATTTGGTCTGAAAAGTAATCTTAAAAATACATGAGAATTCACACTGGGTTGAAGTGAAATGTAGGGACTGTGGTAAAGCATTTGGTAAAAAAAAACAACGAAACTTAACAGACCACATGTGGACTCGCAGGAGCAAGACCATTTATATGTAAAGAGTGTTGTGAAACGTGGTCATAGAAGTAATCTTGATTCACACTGGAGATAAACCATTCAAATGTGAAAAGTATGGTAAAGAATTGACTCAGAAAGGTAATCTAGATAGACATATTACGATTCACACAGGACTGAGATAAGTCATTTAAATGTGAAAATGTAAAGAATTGAATTGGAACTAAATTGGAATTTATTGTCCTCATTATTTATAGGAAATTTTAGTTTCACTGGTTTACATTGTTACAATACAAAATAGGCAAAACATAATATTTCATACAGTACACAAATATAATCTAATGTTACCGTAGAAAGGAAATGAATGACACCGGATATTCTCAATTGGCATATATTTTATATTGGTGGATGGTATGAATGCATGCGTACATGTGGCCGCGTGCGTGTGTGTACATTCGCCAAAAACAGTTTTGTACACATTCACAAACACACATTCACAAACACACACAAACACACAAACACAAACACACATGCACACACACACGCAAGCACATACACACACGCACACACGCAGGTTCACACACACACAGACACATACACACACCCAAAAACACCCTCAAACACGCGCGCGCGCACACATGCGTATAGGGACACACACGCACACCTCCACATACGCACAAAATATTAACCACCCTGTATTATTTTCATTTTTCAATTTGAGAGATAGATCTTCGAACTTTTGCATTGTAGACATGAATCTTGTTGGGAACAAACAAGTACTTGAAACAGGATTTTTGTGTTCGGGGTGCACACAAGCCTATGCCTTATTGGTTGAATTTGAAATTGCCATTGAGTTGGTGAGTGAAATTGCCATTGAGTTGGAGAGTGGGGTCCTGCATTATCTGTTAGATTTTATTCATGATTCTCTCTTCATGCAGTTCTTCAAGAGAGGGCAAGTCTACCCCGACTATTCGTTGAACAATCTTTCTCGGCTGTTTAAGCCTCTTTTGATTAGCCTTAGTTGTGTTTGGAAAATAGCATACTATGTTATTCATCATAATACTCTGAATGAGTGACTTGTAGAAAAGGACAATGAGCGTGTTGTCTACCCAAAGATTTTTCATGGTTCTGACAAAATAAAGTCTCTGATTTGCCTTCTTTTGGATTAGTGCAACATTATTTGACCATTTGAGTGAATTATTTACAATAGTACCCAGGTATTTATATTCTTTGACTTGTTCTTCCTGTTGTGTTCATGTACACAAACTACTCTATGCTCAGCCAGTTTACGTCGAAAGTCTATGATCAGTTCTTTAGTTTTCACTGAAAAGAATTCACTGAAAAGGGTAATCTTTAAAAAAACACATGAGGATTCACACTTCAGGGAATTGGTAGCAAAGGTAACTTAAAAGACCACATGTGGACTCACACAAGAGAGAGACCATTACATGAAAAAAGTGTGGTAAAGAATTCTTTCGGAAAAATGATCTAGAGAGACACATTATGATTCACATAGGAGATAAACCATTTAAATGTGAAAAGTGTGGTAAAGAATTCACTGAGAAGGGAAATCTTAAAAGACACATGAAGATACACACTGGAGGGAAGCCATTTAAGTGTAAAGAGTGTGGTAAATCATTTGGTCATAAATTATATCTTTCTAGACACCTCAGGATTCACACTGGGGAGAAGCCATTTAAATGTAATGACTGTGGTAAAGCATTTGGTAGGAAAGGTAACTTAATAGACCACATGTGGACTCGCACAAGAGAAAGACCATTTCTATGTTAAGAGTGTGGTGAAGCATTTGGTCATGAAGTAATCTTGCTACACACCTCGGGATTCACACTGGAGATAAACCATTTAAATATGAAAAGTGTGGTAAAGAATTCACTGAGAAGGGAAATCTTAAACAACACAATAAGGATTCACACTGTAAAGACGCCATTTAAATGTAAAGAATGTGGCAAAGTGTTTGTTAGGAAACATTGTCTTACTAGACACATGAGGAATCACACTGGGAGAAAGCCGTTTAAATGTAAAGAGTGTGGTGAAGCATTTGTTTGGGAAATTTGTCTTACTAGACACCTCAGGATTCACACTGGGGAGAGGTAATCCAATGGTAGAGTGTGTGGCAAAGCATTTTTAGCTAACCAGAGCTTAAGACCATGAATCTATTATAAGGTGAATGACACTTTCAAATCGGACGACACAAATCAAACGACGCTTTCAAAGTGTACCTCCCTACCTCCAGTTATACATTTATTCAGACACATTTTTTTTTAGGCGGGTTTGTGTGTATTAATTTTGAAGGTATGTCCAACCATGCAGTGCTCCAGTTTGTAGGTGTTTTTGCTCTGTGATAACTTTTGACTGGTGCGTTTAAGAGGAAATGTTTGTTCGCAGAGTTGTAAAAGGGACTCTTGTCTTTCTAATGCGCAATTTGCTAAACTAGTTTGCATGTGTGGTAATACATTTGGGCATGAACAATATGATGACAACAGAAATCTCGGATCCCACTATAGACAAATACATGGTAAATTGGTAAAAAGAGAAGATGCAATAATCATGGAGGATTTGCTTTAAAAATGTCAATTTATGTAACAATAAAAACAAACTGGGTGTAAAATGTGCAGTACATAGGATTAGAACATGCTCACGTGCAGTCAGTACAATTCTAAGACATAAAGATTCATACTGGGTCTGATTGAAAGGACAATTTACCTTTTATCGTGAATTCTGTAAGCTCACAAAGATAACATCCTGTGTTATCTGTGATTCGGTCATGAAATATAGACCATCCATTCAATATACTCCTTGAATAAGGTCATCCACCTGTAATGTCTATGTTGCTCTTTTCTACCGTAAATCCATTTCCATAGTTTCATGACTTTCAAAACTCTCTCTCCATAGCATTTTGATATCTGAAGAGAAAGAAGTTTTATAGCTGTTTTCTAAAGGCAGAATGCTATTTGTTTTATTTTTATTTTGTATTTACCTGTATTATATTTCATTGTTTTTCATTCTTTATTGCATTGTTTACCGTTCATTGTTTCTTACATGGCATACATGCACTTGTTAACAATCGTTTTGATGTGGTCATACTGGTATTTCACAAGAATTGCTTTTGTTTTATGCTATTTGTTTTATTTTTATTTTGTATTTACCTGTATTATATTTCATTGTTTTTCATTCTTTATTGCATTGTTTACCGTTCATTGTTTCTTACATGGCATACATGCACTTGTTAACAATCGTTTTGATGTGGTCATACTGGTATTTCACAAGAATTGCTTTTGTATAGTACCACGCACTCCATGATGCTACTTTAGTCACGTCATATCAATAATTTGTTATATCTCGAACGATTAGAACTATGAAAATTGTGTAATTTTGTTGCAGATATTCTTATGAATAAATGAAATGAAAATGAAATGAAATTGTTGTATGTCTAGATGTTTGTCATGGTGTGTGTGTGTGTGTGTGTGTGTGTGTGTGTGTGTAGTGTGTGTGTGTGTGTGTGTGTGTGTGTGTGTGTGTGTGTGTGTGTGTGTGTGTGTGTGTGTGTGTGTGTGTGTGTGTGTGTGGGTGTGTGTTTGTGTGTGTGAACACTGAACAAAAATAAATTAAATGGTAAGGTAATTGAAGCTTATATTTTTGGTTTACCTT
>JZLH01S0125347.1:1973-16673 GCA_001188425.1 Eucidaris tribuloides
TTTGAAAAGTTTAGAGACTCCTGTTAGCGGTTTTATTGACTCTAATGACAACATTCTTATTTTGTAAATTTTCGGGACAAATTGCGACTTTATCATTTTTGGTAAAATTTATGACTGTGGGGTTAAGACTAATTTCCGGTAGAGTGAAACAAGCAGGACTTATATTTAAAAAATATAGACCACAAGAAAACATTCTAATTTACCTCATCATTTCACATTTTGATCAAGTTGCCCACTGTTGGGGCCAAGAAGGGTGTTTTTCCTTTCATTTTGGGTAAGAAAATATTACATTAAATTTTTTTCCTCGGCAACTCAGATTTTGTTCCCAAGTTTTGACCAGCCTATCCTTGTATATAATTATAAAGAATGCTTTAAATAAGAAACAAAAATGGAAAAAAAAAGTGTAATGTGATTTTGGGGGCCATTTTTTGGCCTAAATCTATTTTTGTCATTTCGTTCAAACTCTATGATTATAACTGATCATAAAGGGTTTTATGAAGGGTATGTGTAAAATGTACTAATTCCATGATACAATAATATTGCATGTGATGTGTTTTTGGTTATTTTGAAGACTTTTGGACAAATATGATAGCTGGGGAATAATTTATAAATAAATGAGTCAAAAATAATGACTCATAAACATCCACATTTTACGTACCATGAACGTGCATACATGTATACTGCAATGAAGGTGCACACATGTCACTTTAATTCCCCTTTCATGATAATTGGACATTTAAACAGGTTTTTCCAAAATAACCAATTTGACCTTATTCTGGTCAACACATGGAAGTTCAAATATGATGTTTAAGAAAACATAATTTACACTTATTACGAAAGTACTTAGTTTTTTGTAAAAAACGAAATAACAGAAAATTGTTATTTTGATAAGATTATTGGTAGTTAGCATATTTTTTTGCGGGACCTCTGGGTTTATAACCTATCTGAGGGATGAGGTACGGGGATGAAGTGTCTTACTCGAGGGCACAAAAGCTATAACTTTAACTCTAACCGAAATCTATACGTCATAGCGTTATAATAGTGACTTTAATGATGATGAGTCAGAGGATGAAAATGACAGTAATGATGAAGAAAGTGTTATTTCAATATTGCAAACACTATGAGCTGATGAGGAGAGTATTAAGCAGGACTGGACTAGGTCATTAGCCTCTTTATGTTTAATATCTTGTGTTAAACCAAGGTATAGTTTTGGTAAATGGTATCAAAAAATGTTATTCTTTGCAATAATGTTTTTCTAGATACACCCATATGATCTATCAATGCCCTACAAATTACTCGCTCTGAAACTGTCCTGTTTTAGAGATATTGCTCAAACTGTAAAATGTCGAGGGGAGGGGGCCCCGACATAATCCATAGGTATAATGTACATACTGCTAGATATTCTCCTACTTTAAACATCATAATTTGTCACTGTAAACAATTTTCTGTAGGTTAGAAGTTGTTTTCTGATGTCTGGGTTGACAATAGACTACTTTGTGAAAGATTGACAAAAAATTGTCTAATCGACCAAAACTTAGCTTGTGCTTGTATGAATTGAACATCATGACATCTGACACGTGGCCAAAGATTGAATAGCTAGAAAAATATGGCTGTGATATTAACAATTTTAACACATTCAGTTACTACGACACCCCTGTCGACTGTCTTCACATCATTATTTTGAAAAATCAATTACTGGCTACATATTCACTGCCATAATTTTGGCTATAGTTTTGAGGGCCGTGAATGCACCCAATTAATATTTTGTTTAATCAGTAACACCAATTGGGAAACAACAGCCTTTAAAGACCACAACAGGCTAAACTTAACTACCCACAGCTTAATGAAAACATTTCCCTCTTTCTTATTAATCAGTAACACCAATTGGGACACAACAGTCTTCAATGACCGCAACAGGCTAAACTTTATACCCACAGCTTAATGAAAACATTTCCCTCTTTCTTATTAAATATAACTGTAATGGCCATTTTGTTTATATTATTTAAAAGTAACTTTTAAGAAACACATGCTACCTTCATTTAACAAAATTTAAGAAATAATGCTGAAAACCCAAAATTGTATGGACAATACTGATCCTTTGTTTGACTTAAACTGTTAAATATCTTTGGTTAAGGGCTTATTGGATAAGACTCCACATGTCTTAGGTTCCTGGTTAGTGTTTAAGTCATAGCATTTATTTGTGCCCTTGAGAAAGACACTTCATCCCTGTACCTCGACCAATGGATAGTAATTTAAGCCAGAGGTCTCATGAAAAAAAATATGCTAAGAAACAATAAATCCATCAAAAAGTAATTTTCTGTTATTTCTCATTAAAAAAAAAATTAGATTAAACTGATAATTTTTGGCAAAGTGTTTAAATGGCCAAAATGTCTTGAAAGGGCTGTTAAAGCGACCGGATTCTCAAGGACATAGGATACGTGTGACGTGTTTGATTATTTATGTACCCCACTGCAAATATCATATTTGACTAAAAGTCTTCAAAATGACCAAAGAAATGCAAAAAGAATGTTAATCTAATTAGCACACTTTTCACTTGTATTAACCTAAATACCTGGAACAATTCGACTGTATTGCAGTCGTCATATGCTTCCACCCTTTTTTGTCAAGTTTTATAACCAATAGGAATAACCTTGCATTACATTAAATTGCATTCATTACCTACGGTATATCCTATACTTAACTTGTGGTCTCTGATTGTAATGTCGATGTCAATTTGAATTGAAAACAATCATGTTTTACCTCCAAAGAGAGTAAAGTGATCAAATGCGGGAGGATGGAGTTAATAATTGATGTTTTTTATGATCTGCACTTTTCTTTACATAAGTCATGCTTGTTTCACCCATCCCGAAACCAGTTTTGATCCCATAATCATAATTTTTGCTAAAAACGATAAAAATTGTCATTTTGTCGCCAAAATTGCCAAAATGATCAGAATATTGTCATTGCTGTCAATAAAACTATGTTGAAGAATCACTACACTCTCCAAATGAGTTACTTTCACAAGAATATTGCCACCGCTCTAATGGTTTTATTAATGAACTCCAAAACCCTTTTTTAACACAGAATGAAGAAAATGGGCATTTATGTGGCCAATTTGAGCAAAACACCTAAAAAAATGATTAATAAAAGTGATTTAGGGGATCTGTATTTTCTTTTACACAAGTCATGCGCTTCCCACCCGTGTTCAAAAAAGTTTTTGCCCCAAATCTCTCTTTTTTCCCCAAAATGATAGAAAATGACATTTTTGCCCCAAAATTCCCTCCAAATTAAAAAGTCATAATTGGTATCAATAAGAATACTTTTCGAAATCAATACACTTGTCAACTTTGATCGTCCTCACACAAACTTTGCAACCACCATGAAAATTCCAGTTCAGAACTCCAAATAATGATTTTTAACCAAAATATGTATTTTTAGCCCCATAATGCCAGATGGCCAAAACGAAACGATTGAGCACAATAATCCTGCTTGCTAGATATCTGCACAATTTTCTAAGTAGATAAGGCTTGCTAAAACTTTGGAACCAATTCTGAATTACAGAAGAAAAATCTTATTTTTCACCAAAAAATTATAAAATTTGACATTTTCTATCAAAAAGTAGCCGAACTGACTAAAATGTCTAGAAATGGGTAAGTAAGACTGCTTTTACTGGAATGAGCATCCTCTTTTACATAAGTCAGGGTTGTTTCACATTACTCATGCACAGTTTTGACCCCCAAATCTGATTTTTACCAAAAATGATAGAAATAGTCGTTTTTGCCTAAAAAATGACCAAAACCCTGAAAATGTCATGAGTGCGGTCAATAAGACTGCGTTTTTCGGATTCAGCACAAATTTTTACACAGGATAAGACTTTCAAACCTTCCCCAGCAAAAATTCTGATTAAAGCCAGTTATCTCCTAGGGTAACTGTGTGTCACATTTTCATACTTGTTACTGTGGAATGTCCTGCCATGATAAAAATCAAATTTCCTCTCCTCGGTGACAATGCAGGCAGCAGCTAGAAGAGCCCCTGAATGCCAGAAACCACAGCGAGAGATTCAACCAGCTTCTCTACATTGAGGAACTGCAGATGCAGGTGGACATACGTCGCTATGACAAACATGACCAGATTCTCGTCCCAGACAAATCGTCCCCTAACTTGATGCGACTTCACGTAAGTTGTCTCCGTAACTGCTGGGGCCGACCGTGACGCAAATGCCACAGTATATTAGATGGTTAACCTGTAATGTATATGTTTATTAAGGCCCTGTACTAGAAATTGTAAATGAAGGTGTCAAGACAATGCCATCCCACTGACATGTTATGCACGTTTGTATAAATTAACCAATCAAACTCTAGTCCTCTGAATCCTGCCTAAACCTTATCCTGATGGTTAGAATTTATGAGCTCACCTGAGCCGAAGGCTCAAGTGAGATATTGCTATCCCCCCCCCCATCGCTTTTCGTCTGTCGTGCATCGTTCGTCATGCTTCGTGCGTAAACTTTTACACATTTTCATCTTCTTCTTGAAAATGCATGATTGGATTTGGCCCAAACTTGGCAGGAATGATCCTTAGGGGGTGGGGATTCAAGGGTTCTCAAATGGTACACCTGCCCCCCCCCCTTGGGGCCCTGGGGCAGGGCCCTAAAGGGCCGAAATAAGGTAGTTTTCAAACATCTTCTCTAGATCCAGAAATAGTTTTGCTAAGCCACTTTGTGTGTAGATACCTCTATATGTGCTGAATTAATGTTCCTTATGACAATGCCCAGGATGGCCCCATTTGGCCCCTAAGGGGGTAATAGTTTGAGGGTAGGACCCTATGGGAATAATTTACATTCACATCAATGGATTTAGACCAAACTTGGTGGAAATGATCCTTAGGGGGAGGGGATAGAGGGTTCCTGAAATGGTACTCCTGCCCCCCCCCCCCCAGGCGCAGGGCCCATAATGGCCAAAACTAGGTAACTTTGTAACCATTAGCCCATTTGTAAACAAACTTGGGTAGTAGATGTGTAACGGGGACCTCAATGTTATTTGGGGGTCAAAGGTCACATATGTAGGTCAAAGGTCTAATGAAGTCAAGTGACAGAATATACCGGCAAGTTCTTCTTTTGTTGGTATCGTCCCATTTGTGACTAACTTGGATGGTAGATGTTACATGTATAGTTACCTCAATGTTAAATTGGGGTCAAGGTCACATAAGTAGGTGTAGAAGGTTAAGATAGTAGGGCATGCCTTGTTTTTATAAAAACGGATGTTAGAATTTAATTTAACGTGGTAAAATCAGCTATATGGCAAGGGGATGCAAACTTTTTCAACTGGTTCATTTGGCTCCGTTGGTGCCTAGATATCAGGCTCCAAGGGCCAAAACTATATGTATAATTGATGTTTTTCGTATGGGTACCATAGAGAGTTTGCTAGACCTCAGGTGAGCGTCGTGCCCCCAGGGGCTCTTGTATGTAATTATGTCAATTGTAACAGATGTTGGAGTGCCAAAGATATTACAATCATTTATCAGGAAGAATTATTTGTCAAGAAAGCAAATTCGACACTCAGGCAACACAATACAGGTTACATTAGGGGTTAAGAAGTGTAGAGTGTATCCAGCCCAAACCACCGTTTGTACAAGAATTGCCAGATGTTTATGCCTCTGCAACAAAGTTGCCAGAGGCATCATATTTCGGGTTGTCCGTCCATCCGTGTGCCCCTGCATCCTTCCGCTTGTCAGTTACAAGTTCTCGTTACCGTGACAACAGCTGATTGGATTTTGATGTAACTAGGACCAAGTATGTGCTATGAGGCAATGATGTACTGATTAGATTTTGGAGTTAAAAGGTCAAAGGTCAAAGGTCACAGGGCCTAAAACATGGCTGATTTTTGCTTGTTATCGTGATAACTTCATAATGACTGGCCAGATTTTAATGTAACCGACGAACTAATGAGATTTTGGAGGTGAAAGGAGAAAGGTCAAAGGTCACAAGGCTTCCTACATGTCTGTTTTGGGCTTGTTACGATGATAACTCAAGGGCAGTTTATCCGACTATGTAACTTGGTTCAAGTATTTAGTATGAAGCACAGATTAACTGATTATATTTTGGAGTTGAAAGGTCAAAGGTCACAAGACCTCATACATATCTGATTTGGACTCAGTATCATAACTCAAGAATCACTTATCAGATTTTAATGTGACGTGGGTCAAGTATGCAGTATGAGGCCCCAATGAACTGATTACATTTCAGAGTTAAAATGTCATAGGTCGCAGGTCACAAGGGCTTATACAAACCTCATTTGGTCTCATTACCAAGGTAAATTACAAATTCCGGATCAAATGGGGTACATGTATGGGTAAGACTTTTCGATCAAATTGGGTGGTAGTGTCGACTGTGGAGGCACACCCATCGACTGCGCACAATCGAACTGCTCTAGTTGTGGTATTGTTTGATTTTAGGTTCCAGGCCTGGCAGAGAATCGGCCTTCAGTGCTCAAGGGGGACCATCTGTTCTGTCGGTTTAGTGACAAGTCAGACGATAAGACCTACAAGGGGTATGTGCACAGAGTGGAACAGGAGGATGTGGTACTTGGCTTCCATGCGAGGTAAGAAACACATGTTACGATCAATTCACAACCGAAAAGATGAAACAAAATGATGAAAGCAATGAGTTTAATAACCTTTGATAACCTTAACAGGTGCATCCAGAGTGTTCCAGCAAGTTCAACATTCCAGAACCGTCTTGGCAGTAAAAATTGTTCAATGTTGATTTCATCAAGGAGGGATTTCACAAGCACATAGACTGCATCTAATTTAATGACTACATATGTATAATATCATGTGGCAATAATACAAATTTATAACACTATTTATTTGTTTAGTAGCCTATACATAGGCAGTGCCATTTTTCTGATGGGAAAATGGTACAGTCTTTGAGAGGAAGTTTCATGCGGAAACTCTTGCATCAGTAAATATTCATTTCATATATCTGTTGTCGATGACCACAAACATTGAACGCAACAAAGTACATGTTTTGCATTCTAACGTCAATCAGTAAATAACTATTTAAAGTGTACCAATACCCTGAGTATAATGTTTATTATATCCATCATTGTAAGATTGTTAAATTCTGGTTGGTGAATTGTACATCACATGATTGATGATATTCCCACTATCCTTGGGATAGAACTTGACAGCTGTAGGTAGTACTTAAAAGCTGTAGGTAGCAAAAAATAATTACGGCTTTGAAGAACTTCAAAACCGTAGAAGCACTTCGGGAACAAATGCACCGTACGCAATTCTTTTTCATGCGCATGAAAGACATTTTACTTGATATGTCTGTATGGAGGTATAGCAAAATTTAAGATTAAAACTAGGTTAAGTTTGTAGAGTTTGAGTTAAGATTACAGTTAAAATAAGAACAAGGATTATTAAGTGGTTTATAGGTTTATGAAATTGGTACTCCGACTAACTAGAGTATAGGTTAACAGAATTGAGTCCCCTATTCTTACTGGAAATAAAAATGTCGAGCAGCTGCATCTATTGTAAATGCGGGTGTAAACGTAACACGACAACTGGTAATGAAAGTGAATTTCCTTTTTTTTTTTTTACTTACTTTGTGCAGTTTACCTGTTCGATGACAGATATAAAACAAATATGTTCTGGACTGAGAGTCTTTTTTTGAAACTATGACGCCCTCGGTTACATAGACTGTTTACTATTTCCCCTCGGGGCTGCGCCCCTCGGGAAAATATTACAGTCCACGTAACCTCGGGCTTGTCATAGTTTCATCTAGAGACTTTCGCATCAGTACATATTTGTATATTATATCGGTAAAATACACAAAACACAACCATAATTCACTTGTGATAGCTCCTGAAATTATACATATTTCGAGTAATCGGATCATAATCTCCATAACATTTTGGCACTTGTGCTCTGCGCATTCAAGTTCTACTGGGTAAGCGCCAGTTTTGATGTGTGTGTGTTCTAGCTATATGCAAACGTTATTACAATAATATCGCGATTTCTGTGCAAGGCTGCCACTCGTAATGGAAACCCCCTACCGTAGGCTATATTTTAGCCAACGAATGACTTTCCGTAGGGGAAAAGTAAGGGTTTTTGATGATTTGTAGGGGATGTAGGGGGTTTTGACAATTTTCAGAAATATTCTTAAATCCCTGATAGATTTCAGAGAATTTCTGTATATATTTGTCCGTTTTGTCCATCTCCGACGAAGAAATTGAGATCAATCTATTGCATTTACTAAGGTTATTTTGTAGGGGAAAACATATACACTCATAGTGGAAAAGTGGATTTTTGTAGGGGAAAACGTAGGTTCGTATTAAAGGGAAAATTGGGTTATAGAGGCGTAGGGGAAAATTAGTGTCCGTATGGGAAAATATGCATGCGCCGTAGGGGAGGGGGGATTAAAATTTTGAGTGGCAGCCCTGTTTCCATGTTGATCGGCCCGCAACATTCCATGCAATCCCACCAATCTTGGCACAACTTATACGGAGAAAGTTCGGGAAGATATTGCGGGCATTCCTTGAATACTGCTCAGGATTATGGATTATAAACCTCGTTGTCATGTCGATACCGTCTGTTTTGTTGTTACATTTGTCATGATAAAAAAATGAAGTGTTTTCCTCCGAGATGTCTTCACTGTGTGTGGTTGACTGGCTTTCGTTCTAGCACTGGGGCTGCACTGCAGTACGTATTACATGTACATGCAAAAGCTGCACTGTTGTAGCGGCTGATCGTAAGCATTGCACGCACACTATCGTTATAGACGACAAGGATAAAAATATTGATAGCATGATCAATCGATTGATAGAATCGGGTGATCGACTAGTCTGTTTCAAGTCGTTTTTGCTTTTATAAACTCTTTAAAATTTACATTTAAACTCTAATAAATAGAAATCGGAGTGAAATAAAATTCTAATATTTTGCAGAAGGCATGTCTTAAAGGTAAATGACATGTTGGGGTAGTCCTCAACTTGGGCTGGAAACTACTCTAGAATCAATAAACTATGCAAGGGTTCTCCTGGTGAAAATCTTGTAGTCCAATACGTTGACTCATTCTAAAATAAACAATGTCAATATCACTCGTAGCAGGGAAACCTGCTGTGTGGCTCTCTATTGATCTTATTTTTATCGTCCCCGGAAAAAATAAGATACTCCTATGTTTACGCTTGATTCTCTTTAAGTAAACAAATTACAGACAAATCCTCCCAGGTGGGAGATCCACTCCTGCTTGTGTATAGTTGGTATATATTTCAACTCATTTGGTTCTTGAGGCATTTTCAAGTGTTCCCAATCATGTCACTAACCTTTAAAAGAGTATTCTACATATATAATAAACATTATACTCAGAGTATTGGTACACTTTAACCCATTGCCTCCGAGAATGTGCAATTCCCATACAGTTAAGACAGGGCACATCTGGTTCCCATAGCCAGTGGGTTAAGGATTGATGTCATTATCTGAGACATGACTTATATTTGACTTTTTATTTAGTAAAAAGTCACAAGTGATTATAGTAGCCTTGACAGTGGAATAGGCCGGGACTCTTCAGTCAACTGTGATCAAAGCACAACGTGTCCACTATTCTCTTCCTGATGAAGTGTCCTAACTTCTATAAATTGCTAATGTGTTTGGTTACAAATGACAGCTACAACTTAACATCTCATCCAAGCGATTAGGTATGAGAGGTAAAATAATGAATTTAGAACCAAGAAATACTTGCAAGAGAATAGATAGTTGCATCAACTTAGCCATGACATCTCCTAGGAGCTTGTGAGGTAAGAAATGTTGACTGATTAATTACAGACTCTTCAATTATACAATTACAATTAGACAATTATACTTTTCATCCCACCCAACAAGATCTTATGTAAATGAATTTTTAAGGTATCTTACTGTCAAACCTGTCTGTAGTAGCCACTCAAGAGAATTGAACATGTGGCCTTAGTGGTGGCTGCTAAGCAGGTTTGATTGTATTTGGAGTGCTGAATTTGCCAACAGAATGTGTCATACATTTGAATTGTCCTTGAACTGAGAGAGGGATATAAGTTGTTCTTTCAACATAATGTTAAATCATTGTCTGCCAAAATTCCTTAGTGCCTTTGCATTATGTAACATTCATTTCAAAGAAGAAAAGTCAAATTGTTGGACAATAGTGTAAGAAGAGGTTATGTATGTACAATATTGAAAACATTTCACTTAAGTGGTCAATTGATTAAAATTTTGCTGTGTACTTATTTTATTTTCTCTCTCAGTTTCTTGAACAAGTTTGTGAGGGGCATGAAGTTTGACATCGAATTCACGTTCAGCCGCTTTCCACTTAAGTCTCAGCACTATGCTGTGGACACAGCTACTGCAGAAAGTGATCATTCCAGAGCTCTCTTTCCTGAAGCCGATACAATTGCCACCAAAGGGGAGCTGTGCAAGATTACAAGTGATCTGCCGTAAGATATTAACATTTAATTTGTTTTGTATGTCCTAATTTTTTGTAACCCTTTACATGCTCTAAGTGCATTTATCATAAGTGCATTTTCCTGATTGTTTAGATGCTGAAATCAGTCAATTCATGTTAACCCTTTGGGGATGACAGGCTTGTACAAAGCCCAGTACATCTCTCATCCAGAGATGATTTTGTTTATCTATTCAGGTCAAAATGTGTACTGTACTTAATGGTACCGAGTCATTTGAAGGCAATATCATCTTAATTTGGGTGAAAATGTCAGAACTTTTTTTTAGGGTTTGTAAATCCAGTCATCTCTGAATGTGTCATGTGCAGGGCTTCTGTACAAGCCTGTCATTTCCAAGGGTTTAAATAAATGTTAGTAAATACACTGTTGATTTTGACATATAACTTAACAAATTTCATCAAATGATATGTAGATAGGTAGGTTACGAGGTGTTGTGTTGTAATAGATTGTTCTCTGTCTTTCATGCGGGAAAGGTGGGTTCAATTCATTTCATGTGTATTTTCGTCCTTCAGCAAGGCAATTTATCCACATTGCTGATGAGATAAAATATTGAGACGTTGACTGTGTGTGTGTGTGTGTGTGTGTGTCTGTGTATGTGTTGTGACACAACATCGTGAGAGAACAAAAGACTGAGTTGAGAATTGATTTTCTAATTTAATAACTTCATTGTGAAGGGTGTCCAATTGGACAACACTGGGAACGGTTGATCATTTGACAAGTGCTAGAATATTACCTGGGCTGGAAAACCATTTTGAATTCTACTCCATGCTAACCCGAATAACAAGATTCCATGATGAATAATCATTGAATAATTAGACATAAAATTTTTGTATGTGTTTCAATGTCTTGCTCAATCAATAATAACAATAATTTCATATGCTGTTGGTTCTTTCAGGTCATTCAAGAGGAAACTCTTTGATCAGAAACTGACCAGCAACTTACAACAAGTCCAAGCCGTCCGACAGATAGTTGTTGGGACATCTCGACCTGCTCCCTACCTAGTGTTTGGACCCCCGGGTACAGGGAAAACAGTGACCATGGTAGAAGCAGCTAAACAGGTACGTTTGACATTGAAATCAAGTTCTTCATGGAACTTAAACATCTGTGCTAACCAGTGTTTTATTTGAGGCTGGCATTGAGGCCAATTTTGGATGGTCTCGGCCTTGGCCTCAGTTGAGTCACTTGTACAAATCCTATGGAAAGGATTTTGGGGTGGTGCTAACGATGCACTGGTTCACCCACATATGTATTCAACAGGATCCTAACACCAATCTGTTGAGGCTAACATTGGAGGTCTGTGGACAATTTCATTGACTTAACTTCATCGTGGTTGTAACAAATAAGTAGGCATTTACATGAAAATAATACAAAAAGTTGTGCAAGTCCCATTTTAATTCTTAGAATTTGCATTGTTTTTACCAATTTGTATCTTAACCCTAATCAGGCTGGGCTTTTTTTGCTATGCTATATCTTGGGGGGGGGGGGGGGGGCTGATCTCAGCAAATGTACTTAAAAAATCCGGAATCAAAATTGATTTCCTATGTATTTCATTGTTTTGTAAATTTCTTTGTTTTTTCAACCTTTTGTTTTCTATTTTTGTTTTTGATGAAATTTGTCAGGGACACTTTTGCGATCATAAACAGCTCAAAATTAATTGATTTCAACCGGTAAAAGTAAAAATAATCATACATTTATGAATTTTGGCTGAAAACACAATTTGTATTGAAATTGTACACAAATCACGTTTTTGAGTTATTTCTAGGGTGACATGCAAGTACAAAATGTTACGTAACTTCAAAACCGCGTACCCAGACATTGCAAATTTGGTCTCAAAAGATGCACGAGATTCGAGAGAAAAAAGTCATGAAACGCCATGACAACTGCTTTGCGCATTGCAGACGTATTGCGTGAAAAGTCGGGGGGGGGGGCGGATTCTGCCCCCCAGCCTTTTTAGGGTTAATGTGTGTATAACCTTCACACACAATACACAGAATACCAGGACAGTTAATTAGTCAAATCCTGACCTTTTTTCCAGGTCTGCCCCTATTAAATGCAAATGAATTGTGCAATTGTATAATATTTAAAACATCAGAACCTAAAGCATGCTTTCCATGTGGATGCAAAGCTTAATTAATATTGAAAGTATAACTAGGAAAATAGTCAAACGGGAAACATTTTTGCATTTCCAGGTTTACAGTACGCTGCCACACAGTCGAATCTTGGTCAGTGCACCCTCCAACAGTGCAGCGGATCTCGTGGCGACACGTCTCCTCAGCCAATCTCCGATAGCCAAGACACATCTATTCAGGTTCTATGCAGCCAGCAGACCACTGGCATCTATTGATCCTGTATTAAAGGTATTTGATATTTTCCCCTTGTGGAGAAGGTTTTAAAGGCAGGGAATCTCTATTGCACCCCTCCAGCATCACAACAAAACATCACTCATGCCCATAGGTTATTTATGAAGAATTTGTATGTGAAATGTGAAGATTAGTAATTACCTAGAATTTGAAAAATGCACCAACTGTCATTTAATCTCCATGCAAAGCTCAGTGAACTGAGTCAGTTCAGTGGTATTATTTCAGTATTCATGTATTGGTCTATGAATAATAATCTACATGAGACCTATGCATGTATGGTACACATTTGTAAGTTATAAATAAATTCAGAATATATGTGATAAACACCCATGCAAGGCAAGGGTCTGAAAGTAGACAAGGAATTTTGGTATCTGATATTTTAATTCAATTCAAATCTAATAGTCAATATAATTCCAACCAAACTCCATAAATTTGTAGCTCCTGTACTTTGCTAAAGGTTATCAAATGTACTTAGAGTGTATTTACACAATGTAAATTTTCAGGCATGCAAAAGTGTGAGAATTTATACATTTATATATCTTTTAACGTGTTACTTTTGATAGCTTACAAATCGTTTTCTATTCCATATGTAAACAAATTCTTTTGACTATACATCACAAATATTATACTGTTTTAAGAACGTACGTGTAGTCACTGGTCTCCAGATAATGTACTGTATATGCCGATATTTTCGCCTAGAGATATTTTCGCATTATTATTAATCATTTTTCGCGATTTTAGTGGTACTTTCATTAGTGTGAATAGACAGGAACCAAAGTGGAAATTTTCGGGATAACCGACTCGCGAAATTCGCGAAAATAAAATCACTGCAAAAATTACCACGTATACAGTAATTTAAGTAGAAACTTCAAAGAAGAAAATAAAAACCTATAACAAGGAAAAAGTGGTGAGACTGCCAGACTTTTTATTTTTGTGTTTATCGTTGATAACAGGACAAGAAGTGCTGCAATCTGAATGGTTCTGATCTCTACGTGCCAACTAGGGAAGAGCTGGGATCCAAAAGAATCATTGTAACCACGCTCGTCACAGCTGGCCGGTAATATAGAATATTGCTGACCCTTCAATCCTTTAACCCCTGAGTAGCTTTATTGGCTAATGAGTTCATATTTCTCAGTTTTTGACCTAGTAGACACGTTAGAACTTATTCATTTTCTGTGGTACATTTGCTAAGACCTCCCAATTCACATGAATGAACACCATATTTGAGATAATTTTTCTCCCTCTTTTCTGATAATGGCTTATGTGACAGTCCAATTTTTTGAGTTGTGTTTAAAAATCAGTTTGCTCTTTCCAATCTGGACAAATTATACACCATTGTAAAGCAAAGAGCCCCTACTTTAAGACAGTGTAAAAACTTCTGTACCTTAGTTTTGTTGAGCCACCAACGTGCAGCAACACTTAGGGATCCTTAGGGGCGTCTGTCTGTTGTGTGTCCATGCTTAGTACGCCATCTATCCTTCAAGCTTTCCTTCTGTAACGCACATTTGAATATAAACTTTGCAACCATATACCTGTTTGTAACGAATTTGGATGGTAGATACCATACAGGGACCTCAATGTTATTTGGGGCCAAAGGTCATATATGTAGGTCAAAGGTGAATGAGGTCAAATGTTACAATATACCTACAATTTTCTACTGGGGTTGGCAACTTTGCTACAGTTCGCCCATGTGTAACCAAACGTTGATGGTAGATGCCTTACAGGGATGTCAATGTTTTTGGGGGGTCACAGGTCAAATGTCAAATGTTGGTATAAAAGGGTGACACACTATGTCTATCTCCCTGTTTTGTGGTGACAGGCCACATGTGTTTTGCATGTTGTACAAATTGCTGTCG
>JZLH01S0125349.1:19369-31808 GCA_001188425.1 Eucidaris tribuloides
CAATCTTTAAAGTGAATATATCCATCTACTAATTCACTTTACAAAATACTACTTTAAGGCATGAACATCAATGTGTCACTGTCCTCTCATCATAACTTCTTCAAATATAAACTTGAGGTCTCATCAAATTAAGGACCATGTAGAAATGAGTTCCAATAATTAATAAAAGAGAAATTTTCCCATCTAAACTTACCAGGGCTATTTTGAGTGATTTTATGAGCCCAATTCCCTTTCTATGTGAGAGTGTAATTTAAATTCAATTCCTATCATGTATATTTTATTTTTATTCTTATAGCAGTTATTGAGAGGCTACTATTGTGGTGCAAAATCAGACAAATTTTTCATCAACCTTTAGTATGGCATTGCCATGCCAAATAGCAGAAAAGAACATCAACCATATAAAGTGTCTACAAGTTTGAAATAAGTTGCTAATATCATCATGTAAAAAAAAATCATATTTCACCATAAACGAAAACTATACTCTGTCTTTAAAGTTAATACTCCAGACAGTAAAGCAGCAATACTCATAGCATCATACTCTTCCTAACAACCTATCCTTTCCAAACACACTATTTTATCCTCTTGTGTCAAAGAAATCTCATTTACAGATCATTGCGAGCCAAAGTAATTGTTTCAAAATTCATCAAATAGTTCAGTGCTACATGTATGAACCAGCAGATAGCGATGTAGTCTCTCTTCAAGACATTCTGATTTATTCAATAGGAAAGAGGTGACGGAAGATATTTCCAGGTATGACACACAATACATGCAAGTACACCGTGTCATTCTCCCTCCTTTTCTGACAAGAACAAATGTACAGATGAAAACAGTTTTCAGACTTTTATGGTCATGGTAAAACTCTTTAGTTAGATGAAATTAATCGTATAACTTGTTTTAGAGATGATGCTGGCCCCAAAATTGGTTGGAACGTTATAGTAATGTATCGCTGAGGTGTTTTCCCATCAAACATTATGACATTCCACAACGAAAGGCACTGTATATCAGGGATGTAGTCGAGGCCAGCCGTTCCGAGTCACGAGGCCGCTGGGAAAATATTTTTCCCATAGACTTTGTACACGTGACTCGGTCCGAGGCCAAGGCCAAGGCCGGTAAAATCCGGCCTCGATTACATCCCTGCTGTATATGTATGATGCTTATTAAGCAAGAGGTCTACGAACTAGACATCACTGAAATCTTTAAAATTCCTCTCGCGTCACTCTCTCTTTGAAAGAATTCCACTTACCATTCACTACGATCCTTGCGTTCAATTGCAAGATTTAATCAATGGAGAAGCTGTAGCATTTCGCTATCACTTTTTCGGCGGGTCTTATTTATGTTTGCGTTATTAGACAAAGGCCTCACCAACTACACACGTATTTGCACAAAACTTGGGACGATAGAGCCTATATACGCACTATACACACTTTCATTGTGTTACTTATTATCTGAGCTTGATAACAACAAAACAATGGCTGCAATAATATGAAGTGAGAAAAAGGAATTCATATGCTTATAAATTATTACAATACTACATGCAGGCCTACTAGGAGTAAAATTGAAAACTCTTAAAGGCAAGTTCACCCTGACATTAAGTGGGTTTTAATGAAAGCAGAACAATGAGAAAAACATATCAATGCAAGTTTGGCAAAAATCCACCAAAGAATAGCGGAGTTATGAACTTTCTCTTATTGCTCTGCTTTTATTAAAACCCACTTGATGTGAGGGTGAACCTTGCCTTTAAGTCAGCAATTAGTCCACCCATTGTTCTCTCTTCTTCTTCTCCCTTTTTTCTATATAACATACCTTCTTCATCATTGATGTAGATTGATTCTGGATGTGTGGGTCACCCCTTACAATTTTATTCATGCGCTCCTTTTCCTTTCAATAATCCCAAAATGTCACAGCGGTTCCAACAGTCAGGGAAATTTATGAATAATGAAGCGAAGGATCGCCGGAGCTATCAGTTACCCGAGTCTAGTTTCCCTGCAGTACTCTTTAATAAGAATAATAAATGCTACAATGACATATATTTCATCATTCTCCCATTGATTAGCAGGAGACTTGAGATGGTGCTCTGTACCAAACCTTTCTTTATTAAAGATAGATTAATACATGTAGATAGAGATACATCATATTTTTATAAGTTCATCTAAATTGATATAAGGCTAAGGTAGATAAAGCAACATATTAAGAGTTTATAGAAAGATAGAGATGTTGGCTGGAATGTAGATCAAATAGACAGTTCGATAGATACATACTGTACATAGGTAGGCAAAAATAGATTAGATAGATAGATAGATAGATAGATAGATAGATAGATAGATAGATAGATAGATAGATAGATAGATAGATAGAGATATAGATAGATAGATAGATAGATAGGTAGATGGATAGATAGATTGATAGGTTGATAGATGGATAGATAGACAGATGGATAGACACATGTACAGTAGATAGATAATGATGGCAGATAGATGTCGATGTAGATTGAGATACAAAGATGTAAAAATGAGATCTATAGGCCTACTGCAGTATTTTGGAAAATTGTAATGCATAAATATGAAAAAGCAAATAATTTGAGCAAATTTACTCTGGATTTCTTCGATCAAAAGAGAAGAGGTCCGATTGGGATCATGCCTGCCAACTTATATCAATGACCTTGTGTGATAGAATTCATATTTCAGTACATCCTGCATTTCTATCCAGCCTCCTTGCTTCTTCCAAATTTAGACTAATTTTACTCTTCATTATTTCATAAAGCCCCGGACAAACAACACTCATTAGAGAACGACAAAACTCATCCCTAAGTGCGTATCTCATCCATACATCACCCACACAAAGCACTTGTTGGCTCAGACAGAAACTTAGATGATTTAATGGGAATCTCATTGTCGTCGATTGGTTGCCACGGTAACAATTATCGAGGGCGATATGGCAGAATTAATACGCCATTAAGAAAGCACAATGCAGTCATAACGTCTTGGCGGGCTTGGCCGGAGGAATGTATTCTCTCACAGCCGGATGGATTAAAATAACACTGTCAAAATATTTTGAGTGAGGAGCAGTCAGGATCTGACCTAAAACCAACACTGCATTAGTTCACGAAGATGAGAATTTCTGAGGCATTTTCTGCATCTTTGATAGAGCCATATGATATTTTTTTATTCACTATTATTTTTGCATGTACATGAACATGCTTCATATCTATAGTAGTCCTACCATTGATGCTACCATCTCTTGAATGGTAAAGGTATTCTTAGAGATTGATTCATGGGTACATACGTTTGACAACCTTTCTGCATTTTTTTCTTCATTTGTACATTTATCTATTTTATCTATTCAATTGAAAGTCGATAAAATTGCAAAATCTGATATTTTTTTTCTAAAGAAGAGCCATATGCTGCAAGTGGAACGACAAGTATCAAAGCAGTACTAGAAGTTGAACAGGGCTCCACACTTATGCAAACTTTTTGTTTTCATTCATTTAGTTGCCCAAACAAAAGTTTTACTTGCCCAAGTGAACAAATGTTTAATTGTGTTACTTTAGAATATGTTGCTGAAATTGTTTTAACATATTCTACTCAATTGGAATTTACACACACACAAAAATAAAACTGAATTGAAAAACAAAAGCAGAGCTGGAAATGTTTCCTTGCACATTAAGGCGAGTAAAATTAATTTCCATGAATGTTCACTTGCCAAGAAGCAAAACTTACTGGCCCCCGGTAAGTGGGCAGGTGCTAGTGTTGAGTCCTGAGTAGAAGCTTATGGCAATATCACAGATGTAGAATTTATTACCCACTTTTTTACACACAAAATCCCATGACTTTTCAGATCAGGCAATAAACATTTAGGTCACAAATTGGTTGGCTTGTCCAACTTGGGCAGTAAAATTTACATAGTACCTACCTTGTGCAGATGGTTGATAAGGTTAATAATATACAGTATAGTTAGCAAAATCAATAGAAAAATCTATTGAATAAATATTGAAAGATAAAGTAACACTATGAATTCACAATGGCTGCCGAGCATTGGTTAACACTCTCAGACTGGTAATTTATGAGTTACGTCGATAATAAGCGAGATTCGGTCACTTGTCAAATGAAGACGATTCATCACAATTTAAAACTTGAAAATCATTTTTTTTCTGTTTCCAACCCCCCCCCCCCAAAAAAAAAACAAAAAAAAAAAAAAAAAAAAAAAAAAAAAGCATTTGTGTGATATGAATTACATTTCAGGTACACAGCTTGTATCACGCTACTCCATGCATTTATAACGGTCATTTTCAACATCTAATAAAGACTTGTTCTATATTCTATGTACGATAAAAGTGGTATGCATATTTATATACACTTATAAACATTTCTTCCGCGCAATACCTGCTGTAATTTTGTCTGCTACTTTCCTAGTTAATATTTTCCGGACTATTTTGGTCAGGAGTAAAATCATATCATTTTCATGGGGTGAAGTTTTATGACATGGATTGTTCATTAAAATGATGCCATTTGCCATGTCATTCCAGTTCTTCAAATAACTAATATACACAAATTTCCACAAAATATTAAACTGAAAAGCGATGAACAGTCTCCGACATCGTTATAACGTTGAAATTGCAATCAATTGCTGAGTTATAAATTGGGGGGTAAAAAGGCTAACATCCTGAAGCTTATTGTGTCCTGACAAATGATGGACATTGGACAACCATTTAAATAACTTTGTGATGCAAGCACAGTTCCATTGCAATGGCACTTTTTTTCTACATGAAGATCACTTGTGTTATTACAAAGGAAACACCAGTTTAGACTAAGAAGAAGTGATAGTGTGTGGAGTATCACTACAGCTTCTCAACTTTTCCACAGACGTCATTTAAAAACTCTGATACTACGTACAGCCGAGTCCAAAGCAGCATTCACAGGAGTTGAAGATATTTCATTTGTTTGTGTTTTTGGATCATTGTTTCCATTTTTGTGAAGACGGGCAACAACATGCATAACTCCTCTGGTCTACATTTAATTTACAATACCAACTTGCAACGGACAACACTCCTAACGATTCACGTCATTCTGGCTCTTCTAAATGTTGCTGGCAACACATTTGTGATTCTTGCGGTGTGGCGAGAACCAAGCCTACAACGACCTACTAACTACATTCTAGCAAGCCTGGCCATAGGGGGTGTACTTATCGGAGGCCTTGGCGTACCTGTAGATATCTACACTGTGATAATTCCACACCACATCGTATGCATAGTATCCACTTGCATTTGGATCTTTCTGATAAGTTGTATATTTTTTCATCTCTATTTTGTAACCTTTGATCGCTACGTCGCCCTCACGAGGCCACTGCGATACGTAACTCTCCTGACTCCAAAACGTGTTATGATTGTGCTGATGTTAGTCTGGTTGGCTAGCGTGGCTTTTGGAGTTACATTAGGGGGAGTTAATAGCAACATCCAATTCAACGGCGAAATAGTACCTGACATGAATTGTTTTGCACAGCGAGAGACTTTTCAAAATGACCACAGAAATACCGCTTTTCAAATAACTTTGATTGCCATTCACACTTCATTCGCGATCATCCTCTTTGGTATGAACGTCATCATCCTACGCATAGCTATCCATCAGGCGAGACGCGTGGCCAACCTGGCAGCACGTATGCCACCACAAAATCTTCATCGAATCGACAGTGCGCAAGTTAAAGCGTCCAAAACGATCCTGGTCATCGTATCTGTGTTCATTCTTTACTGGGCTTCAGTAACTTTGTGGTTCATTTTAGATGTCACCTTCAACAATACTGTGAGAGAGCTTGGCATCTTTGCCGATATACTCGGAGTATTCATTAGTTTGTCGTCAATGATGAACCCATTCATCTACTGTTACCGAGACAAGGGTTTTCGTCAAGCATTCATCAGAATATTTTGCAGTTTGAAGAGACTATGTTGTGACTAGAACTGTTACATTTCACGCTGGTGGTATCTATAATTTTACTGTCTGCAAAGCAGTTTCGTTTCCCTACCATTTGGATACCACAAGAGTTACTTGTGCATGTGACAATTTAGTGAACTGAGAAAAAGTTACCATATTTTATCGTACTGTTGCCTTATGATGACTAATTTTAGAATAGTTTACTTTCCTTAAATAATAATAAACACAGTCAATTAGGCCATGCTGATCAAAACAAATGTTTGCCACTTATGTTACCATACTTATAGTTTTTAATGTACAAACACTATTCTAAAATGATGCCTCAGAATCAAAACACGACATAAATTTACTGGTATATAAAAAAAATAATGCAATATGCATGTACAAGTATTTGCTCCCTCCTGCTAGTCAAGCATTAACAAGTATCAGTATCGACTGTATCATAAAATGGGTAAACAGATCAAATCAGATATGTAAATGTTATGACCACATTCATAATTAATGAAATACTACATTTACTTTGCATTAATAATGAATGAATCACACCATGATATTGCCAGAAATATGTATATATTTTTAGGTTTTCAGATTTCATTTTAATGTACTGTACACTGGGGTGCATCCTGAGCTATTTTTTTTAAAGCAAAATTTTTGGAGTGACGTTTGTGTGACTAACTGACTACCATTACACAAAAAAGGATGAATATTGTATTTGACATTTTTAAACATTTGGAAGTATTGATAGCAAGCATGGGGATATAATGTCAGTAACTGGTAATGTTCAATCCAGAAATCACATAAAGTTTTGCTGTTACTATCACGGTCTTTACAAATTTTTGTTCTAATGTTACTATTTGTACTAATAAAAATAAATATCTACAAGTCTATTTATAATTTGAAAAGTTGAAATGAATAACTATAGTTTCCTGGAAACTTATACATACTCTTCCATCATGGTCACAGAAATTCCACTTAATAATCAACTAGTATTGCAAGGCATTGAATCAGTGAAGTCCCACATGAAGGCAAACCCAGAGCGCCCCCCCCCCCAAAAAAAAGAAGAGCAAAAATGGCACATCTGTCTGGACAGTAAAGAGCCCATTACTAAAGATCGATGATGGCAATAGTAGTGGGGAGGGGTGGGGTGGAGGTGGGGAGGGGTGGGGAAGGGTGTTGAACTATACAGTGTTGAATATCAAAGGAAGGAAAGGGAAATGGTGGTGACTAGTAGCTAAAAAATGAACATAAACTTGTGTAAAGTGGGGAGGGGTGGTGGTGGTGGCTACACAATGTATCATGCATGCGGGGGGGGGGTGGGGGGGTGGGGGGACTACACCATAAGGGGAAATGGTGGTGGGTAGCTTCACACAACTACACACACACGTTACTTGCTTGAAGTGGCAAGGGGGTTGTTGTGAGTATAGCTACAGTGTAGCAACGGGATGGGTAAGGGTCGTGGGGATAGGCTACACAATGTTACATCACTTACATGTAGGTAAATTTATGCATGAAGGGGAAGGGGATAGTGGGGACAGACAGGGGTAGCTACAATGTACACACGAGTTGAGGGGAAGGGGAAATGACAATCGTCTGGGTATGTGGACCACCTCCTGCTCCCAGGAGGAGACAGGAAGTTTCCTACCATTACAACTCAGTGTTAGATCCTGCAATCCCTCACATTGTACAGGTGACAGATACTTGTACTGCCTAATTCAGGTTTAGTACTGGTCTTCTGTATTTATTTCGAGTATACGTAGGTCTATGTATATGTATTTTACACCACATCACCAGTGCAAAGACAGATATATTCTATATTCATATATCTCCTTTTCATACTTCCTTATGACTTTCATGACTTACTCATTTCTTAATATAGGCATATATATCTATCTGTTTATCATTTAAATTTATTTATTTAGGTATTCATTCTATATTTATCAGCAAATGTATAAATAATTTTATTTATAATTTTTTCTTTGTTTTTTTTCTTTTCTGCCTTTGTTTAATTTTTCTATATTTTTTAAATTCATTTATTATTTAGCTCCACAGCAAAGGGGAGAAAAAGGTGTCATACTTTGAACAACATGTGAATGGTCTGAAGTTTGGCAACTCATGTCATTTCCTGATACAAATTTGACATGTATCCGTCATAAATGTCACCCTTTTCTATGATACCCAATTCAATTACTGAATTGTTGCAGATGGCTCAAGTCTCCCGAATTTCAAACCTTGGAGGATCATTAGCATTAGAGAAAAGAGAAGGATAATACCCTGAAAATAATCTGGGTTCTTCAATCTAGAAGGGTCCATGCGATGCTACGTCGGGCCTCAATCGTGGGCAAACAGTACAACTCTCGCCCCCATACACGTAAATGTCATATTTGAACAGCCAATCTCCAAGCCTGCTTCTGGGCAACACGTTTGACAGAGTCTGGCATCTTTTAACCGAAGAAAAGGATGCGACGGATAGGTTTCCTCGTATTTGCTCTCTTGCGGGCGTGTAAATGTGATCGACTCTCCGCGAAGTTAGAAGAAGACTTTGACGAAAAGCCTGCAAAATCAGGAAAACCTCAGGCTGGTTAACCCGGGATTCCCGAGTACATTTCCTTGCTATTTACTTTTGTATGGCACATACAACTCTCAATGCAGGCACAGGCATCTCCAGTAATAATCACAAATGTCATTCCAAATAAAAGAAAAAGAGGGCGCAAGTAGCATGTTTGACACAGATGTCATAAGGTTAGTGTGCTAGCCAGAAAGACGAAACCACCTGGATTTACATTTTGTTTACGAGCAACCATTGTGCTTCTGACACTGGTGATTACTTTCACTGAAATCTCCTGGAATCCCATCAAAAGGTCACAAGTTCAGACCTTTTACTATCTAATTTTTGTTTGCATTGTCTTACTTATTGTCTTTTGAACCATTTGGGATTACGAATTCGATGCAAATGAGACATCACTGATCATACCACCAGCCACCAGTTAACTGAAGTTTTCAAAGCGTCACTTTCTACATGTAAGACTGAAATCAACTTACAAATTGAAAACTTTCTGCATATTTATACTTGGCATTCTCACTGACTCACTCCTCAGTACTGTGTGAAGGATGACTAAGCACAAATGTCATTATTTGCAAATTAAATTGTGCAGAAATAATGGGATATCATGTGCATATATGCTAAACAATTACTAATATTGTAGTTATTACCCATTTAAGCTGGGGAGCGATCTTTCCCTTATGCTGCCCCTACACTCTGGAATGTCATCCTATCATGTTTGAACAAATCCTCTACGACACTCAAGTTTAAAATCCAC
This sequence comes from Eucidaris tribuloides, assembly GCA_001188425.1. Classification (NCBI taxonomy): domain Eukaryota; kingdom Metazoa; phylum Echinodermata; class Echinoidea; order Cidaroida; family Cidaridae; genus Eucidaris; species Eucidaris tribuloides. The sequence goes on from JZLH01S0125349.1 coordinate 28,608, forward strand.
CTTAAACAAATATTCATTCAAAAAGTACTTTTAGTTATCGTTACAGTTGCCAGCATCTTTCTTAAGATTTTCTTCTTCTTTCAAAAAGCGCATAGAGACGCATAAATTGGCAGTAATATGTGCTATATAAGCATTATGGTGTAATTATTATCACTAGTACTAGGAAAAAAGAAAGAGGGCAATTCCATTAAAAAAATCTACTTTTGTACGTCCGACCCCCCATTTTTCTCCATTCTATAATGCTTCACTTCCACAAACTGCTTAAGCCATGATAATTTAAGAGCATTATAACCCTTTAAGAACAAGAAATCAAAGAAATCATTTCCGGAAGGTCCCACATATGGGGGGTCAGACGTACATATTTTATGGCATTGCCTAGGAAAGAAATCATGCATACAACCAAAAGAACAGCAAGCATACATGTATAAATCTACGTAAATATCCCAGACTGCACTTGAAATGTACTTTCCTTTGCTGTGTAAAGACAAAACCCTGTACAGTACTGGATGGGTTAAGAAAAAAAGAGGTTAAAAACAATTAACCAAAGTCATTGACATTTGGGTACCAGCAAATGAAAATGCCTGTTGATCAAAAATATCTCTTGTGCCTTTTAATACAATAGGGTAATTGCTTTTAGGCTTCCATTTAAGTAAAGCAAATCAGCGGGATAAAAGCAATATGTGATTAAAGCTACCACGGTCATGTTTTGATTGGTATACAGTTAGTTAAATTAGCAAAGAAACACTAGTAATTTGACATGCAGTCTGTGAAAAGTATCTAGACAACTTCATTATTTTCTTCTATTCTGGATAACAATTTAAATATCAAGTTTTACTTGAATATTAAATGATTTAGCACTTAATTAACATTTTTCCTATGAACAGGATTTATTGTTCAAGAACTAAAAAGAAATATGAGAAGTACTAGTATTCAGATCTACCATCCCCTTCAAAAAGAAACACCAATTGTACTAAATCATTACAAAAAGCTTTCGAAGTGGACAAATTACAAATATTCAGCATGCTAATGAAATTTGGAGAAAAAAAAATCAACAGTTCAATCTCAAAGTTGTGTCCTCATAATACTGAAAAACATATAAACTGACTCAAAGCTGTGTTAGCTGCCAAATGCTTGACAAACAAGAAGGGACCAAAATCTCAATACACTACTGTCACAGTCTACAACAATGCTATAGTAAAAACAGAAATATCAAGAGTAAACTTACCACTTGTTATTTTTACCTTAATTACTACTAATTAGTGTTCATTACATACTTGACACATGGAAGATAAGATACAAGATACATCTCAACACAAGGACTTACAGGAAATGTGTGTTAGTCCTCAACTTGGCTAAGAGTATTCTGGAATCAAGTAAAGTACTGTGTGCAAGGATTCTATCGTGAACATTTTGTGGTCAAAATTTGACTTGTTTTAAAAGTACTTCCAAATCTGTTGTGTAGCTTTCTATGGAAATACTTTCTCTTGGGGCTCGAGAGGAATAAAGTACTGGTATGTTCATGCTCGATTCTTATGAAGTAATAAACTTAGTGACAAATCCTTCCAGCTGGGAGACTCCAGCTGGTGTATACTGTAGTTAGTATGTTTCAACTCATTTGGTTCTTCAGGCATTTTCAAGTGTTCCCAATCATGTCATTAAAGGCAAGGTTCACCCAGACATTAAGTTGGTTTTAATAAAAGCAGAACAATGAGAGAAACATATTAATGAAAGTTTGGCGAAAATCCACCAAGGAATAACAGAGTTATGAAGTTTCAAAGTTTTAAATTTGTGACGTCCCATGCGAGCAGCTCCCCATATGTCATGTGATGTAAATTCCATAAAAGTGCTGTTTTCTCAGAAATTTGAAAATGATTTTACCAGTGCATTCAATATATTATCAGAAACATTATTTCATACATGCAACTATGAAAAAACCGCATTCAATTATCATGAACTATAAAAATTTTTTGAAATTTATGGAATTTATATTATGTGACATATGGGGAGCTGCTCGCATGTGACGTCACAAATTTAAAACTTTGAAACTTCATAACTCTGTTATTCTTTGGTGGATTTTCGCCAAACTTTCATTAAAGGCACTGTATAACAGTGTTTCCAGTTTAAAAAATCTGAGCTGCATGATTTCCCATGCTACCGAGTGTCCTCTGACATGGTCTAAAAATGAAGCCTGAAAAAATTGCAGTTTAAAACGATCAGTAAGTGCTTAAAAAAGTAAAAATCATTGAGAGCCATTCCAGCTTTCCCCATAAGACTGCTGTGTTGCACGAATTCCTATCGCCGATAGAAATAATTGTCAATTTGAATCTGAACATATTGTACTAGTGACAGCGTAACTGTCCAACTTTTGTGTTCTAAGGGTGTTATTTGTCCATCCAAACAACCAGATATCAGTGTTGGTGTCTTCGAGACATGTCTCGTCTCGAGACATGTCTCGAGACAGTGTTTGGGTGTCTCGTGTCTCGTCTCGTCTCGGATGCTAATTGTCTCGGTCTCGTCTCGGTCTCGACAGGAATTGTCTCGGTCTCGTAGGCCGAGACATTGACAAGAACTAAACAGCTCAATTGTGATAGTCACTCTCAGATTCTCACTGTCTCTGCCTGACCTACAGCATAAAATGCACTAAACACAGGATTGAAGAACAAAGAGTAGAGATTAAGAGTCGGATACCTTGAAATACAGTCTGTACATTTGTCTCTTTTAGTGAAAAGAGGTACCAAACTTAACGCAGAAAACTGTCATTACAAGGTGTACACCATGCGCGTGTATGGACTGTCAATCTCAGAATACTCTAAACAAGTATTCGAGTCTGAAAACATACCCTTTTAAAGTAAACCTTCTGTTGAATACTCTAAAAAAGTTGTCAAGTGTGAAAAGATACCCTTTTAAAGTAAACATTCTGTTGAATACCCTAAACAAATATTCAAGTCTGAAAAGAAACCCTTTGAAAGTAAACCTGTTAAAAATATACCCTTTTTCATGATTTGATACCCTTTTCACTGTACGCACACGCATCGTCCGGCCGTAAAAAAAACAACAACCTGTTTTATGCATTTTTTTTCACGTGCGCATGGTGTACACCTTGTATTGATAGTGCCCCCCCCCCCCACGGTTTTGTTTATTCACGAGTTCTATGTCAAAGAAGAATAAGAAGAAAATACAAAAATATAAGGTCATCTCCGC